>CM029019.1:72330352-72466879 GCA_016801055.1 Panax notoginseng
GGGCTATATTAAGGGACTGATATACTAGTATTTTTCGTGGGTTTGGAGAGAGAGAGGTCTTGGATGTGTATTGTGAATAAATAAGGCAAAAATAATGCACTTTCTCTCTCCAACCTATATATATAATGTGAATACAATGCATGAATCTGAGGTTGCTGTCAATAATTGGCTGAGGTGTTGATCAATAAGTCACATTGTCAACTAAGTTGGTCACCAACTCCTAATTTGGTAGGATTTGCAAGCAAGCTTAATAAAAAATGTGACAAAGGGTATACTAGTCATTTGATTTTTCAATTTAATAGCATTATGGTAATCATGGCAAACCATTAGGGTTTAGGGTTTGGGTTAGGCTTTAGGTTTGATCGTTTTAGGTTTTAAAAGCAAAATTCAAGGATTTTCAATTTAAACAAAAATGAAATTCTTATTTTCAAAAAAATAAAATAAATACTAATTATAGTTTCTTAATTAATTTATGTTTTGAATTACTTAGTACCCTACTAATTAGGTTTAAGATACACTAATTAGCATTAAACTTCTAATTTTAGCAATTAGGGTTTGCAATTTATAAATCAAGGTTTATAATACAAATATTAGGATTTTCTAGAAATTTTATATTTCTAAATATTAATTAGGGTTTTGAATAATTAAGATTCTCCCTAATTAGGGTTAAGTTTTACTAAATAGTATTTATCTTTCCAATTTAGCAATTAAGATTACCCAATTAGCAATTAGGGTTACAATTAGGAAATTAGGGTTTTAAATTTTTAGCATTTAATATTCATAATTTATACAATTAGGGTCCTTAATTTGCAATTAGGGTTTCCTAATTAACCTTAAATTATGCCATACACAAATAATTCAACTGACACCATTACCACACAGTCTTAAATTTTCCAGTTGAATTAAAAAATAGGGTTAAACAAATTAATGCTAGGGTTTGGTCATAAGATACCATAATTTACCAACATTATCAGTCCACACATATACAATACATATTTATAGTACTGAAAAATAAAAATAATATTATAATAAATATCATTAAATCACATAACATATTTACTAGACAGATTTTTAAAATCTCGCTTGACTTCAAAACAAGGGTTTATCTGTAACATTAAAATTGTTCCATCAAAACTGATCCTCACATTAACCTTACACACATAACATACCTAATTATAACACTAACAAATAATAATATAATATTATTATTCTCATTTCTTGATCAAAATCCAAAATTAGGATTTTGAATTCCATATCTGATTTTAACTGTCGTATATAACATTAATAATTAAGTTAAAAATAAGTAACTTAATTAATCTGAAATAAGTTCATATAATAAAATAAAATAATTATTATAATAATTCTATAATCATTTCATATATTATTTAAATAATATATAATTATATTTTTATGGAAAATAATTAATAAAAATATTTCTATTATAAAATTAATTATTATAAGAATATAATTTATAATAATCAATAATTCTAAAATAAAATAATTTGTAAACATTCATGTAATAAATATATTTTTATTTATTACATAATTACATACACACATTATCTTGTACAAATTCTCATCCATAAAAAAAATTATACGCAAAATTTCTGATTTATTTATATAAAAAATATCGGTTATTACAGGAACAATTTTATTTTGTGAGCTATCTAAGAATTTAGATTTTATTAGCATGATCATCATCATGATTCTAAAAATATTGCTCAAAAATATGAGTTTATCACATATTAAATATAACAATACTATGTAGATAAATTAAATGTGACGCCCCCAAAATAGGTCTACACAACCCATTTTTAGTCGCCAAAATATATGGTACATAATCCAAATATAAATTTTCCTATTTACAACTATTAATTGTCGTACAAAATATGACAACACATATACTGTGACTTTTAATACAAATATTATCTGTAGACAATATCCACACTCAAATAAAATTTTCATTATAATTATTTTCACACTATTTCATAACATAGTGAATACTTCTATAGTAACTATCTCGGACCATTACTCCACTCCCCGACTAGTCCTAGCTACACTTTCATTTCTTGAGAAGAACAATGGAATAAAAAAGAAAATGGTGAGCTCAACTAGCCCAGTAAAGAATATTATGACTAAGATAATGGAGAATAAATTATCTTTAGTCTTCAACAATGATAAATCAGATAAAATATAATGAACAACAAGTTTTAGATCAACAACTGTAGAGAAAATAGCAATCCATTTGAAGAGTCAAGTAGAACATGATGTCTACTATCTTCTATGAGTTAAAAGTCCATCATCAATATTTTATCCCTATAACACCAATCAATAATTGTTTCAAACTAACAATTTATCGTTGCACTACAGGCCAAAGATATTCATTTATATCACCAGTGGTCATGATCATGCCAAATACCTGTCTATCTATGCACTACGGGCCAAATAGGACTTTCACCACAAACCTTTGCCTGTAACATTAAAGGTCATGATTATACCAATACACAGTTGTTGGTAATAATCATATCAATCAACAGTTCATCTTTGCACTACGGGCCAAAGATAACTCTTCACCACAATTCAAGTATGAAGATGATGGCAATGATATAAAAATGACTACAAGTGAGATCAAGGATAAATATTAGAGATTTATAATTCAATTTATTCAGAGTTCAAGAATGTCCAAATTGTCAACATGATGATCAAAACGTGGATTCAAATTTAAGAATAAGATTCATATATCAAAGATAATTTGGACAAAAAAAAGAAACTAATTTTCATCGTGAATAGTACTCCGACACGAATAGTACCCTAACATGAATAGTACCCCAGATGAATACATTAAAATTTAATAAGAAAGTTAAGACCAATATTCCAGTAAAATGATATTAGATGAAGCGCAAACTTCAAGGAATTTCTAATCATTTCAGGAATTATAGAAGCAATACTTACCATAGTAAGTTTAGATTTAGGAATATGAAATGAAATAATATTACTTACATAATATGGAGTATGAAAGAATATACGAAACTGCAAATAAATTTTTAACCGTCATGCCGTAATTTGCATAGACAGATTATTTCCACAACTTAATAAAGAATAATTACGAAGGGTTATTCACCAGGCATGCGGTAATCCGCATAGACATATTATTCCTACAGATTAATAAGAAATAGAATGACAACCCTTATGAGTATGAAGAAAATAACATCATTTACCTTAATAAAAGACTAGATACTGCAATAGTGTAGTAGCAAAACTTTGTGTTGGTGGTGTGTGCTTGTTTCTTGAATACACTTCTTTCTCTCTTATTCTCTCTCTATAGTTTTTTCTTGTGAGTTTTAGTGAATTGGTGAGAAAGAAGGAAGAAATGAGCTTCTATTTATAGAAGTATTCTAGCTTAGCCCTTGCAATGTGAAGAGGCAAGTGACTTAACGCCTGTAATGTGAAAAGGTAAGTGGTTTGACGCCTGTAATGTAAAAAACCAAGAGGTTTGACGCTTGTGATGTAAAAAGGCAAGTGATTTAACGTTCGATAAAGACAAGTACTATTGGCGAAAGTGATTCTTAGATGATGACCTATGAGTCCCATAGAGTAAGCCAAACTTACAAAATGCTACATATCACCATTATTTCCTTTGAGTGTCAAAAACTTTTTACTAATGGTTATGCTACGCATCAAATAATTAATTAACACCTTTTTAATCCTTCAATAATTATTTATCATTAATATTATAACTCATAATATTGACAACCAGATTGTTCTTAGGAAAGAGGGGGCTTTCCGATAAAGATTTCTCCTTATTGGCGCGCAATTAAAATACCTAACCCCTTTTCTCGACAGAAGTTTCTAGACATTGTCAATAATGCTAATAATAATATGAGTAACTGTGTCGTGTCAATTATTGATTTAATAATATAAAATATTATGTAAATTTTACTGTAACAATTATTGAATCAATAATATGAGATACTATTCTGTAACTACTGTGGCAATTATTGAATGAAATACTTAGTGACTTTTTTTGTAAGAATCAATAATCAAAGATACTGTCGTTATTTTTATAAAAATGTTATTTCTATCGCTTTCTATATTCGACATTTATTCCGTTATGGGTCCACCAATGATTGCGCATTCGTACGAATATTTCTCGACAAAAAGAACATTCCTCGACCAAACGAATATTTTATGACAACTTGCTTACTTTGTAAAATTTACACATATCACCCATAACTATAACATTTATTAAATTATCAACTTACTATTTAGAAAAATATTTTAAAAAAATAATTCTTTATTCATAAAAAGTTGGGGTCTTACATTAAATGCCTTTAATAAATAATTATTTTATTAATAAATAAATAAGATTGTTACAAAGTATATACTTTATCATCAAATATGATTGGCTTGTGTGCATACTACTTTCAAGTGGGTCACGTCACGTGGCAGAATATTACAGTCAAATTGCTTAACTTTAGAGGGATTCACAATGTAAGACCCCAACTTTTTATAAATAAAGATTTAATTTTCTCTAAATATTATTTTGAATAATAAGTTGTTGATTTGATATAATGCTATAGTTATGGGTGATATGTGCAAATTTTATAAAGTAAGCAAGTTGTCATAAAATAATCGTTTGGTCAGGTGATATTCTTTTTTGTTGGGGAATATTCGTACAGCGGTGCAATCATTGGTAAACCACATAACGGAATAACTGTCGGATATAGAATGCGACATAAATAAACTTTTTTTTATAAAAAATAACGGCAAAACTTTTACCACTAACTATTGAAATACCCAGTGATAAAAGTACAGTAATATGTGTTGTTGCACAGTAGCACACGGTATTGCATAGTATATCTGATTATTGAGTTTTTCATAAGAAGTCACTCAGTTTCATTCAATAATTGTCATAGTAATTGTTGCATAATATCTCATATTATTGATTTAATTATTATCACAATATCATCTGTACAATATTTTATATTATTAAATCAATAATTGACACGAAATAATTATTCATATTATTAGTTAGCATTATTGGCAATGTCTAGAAAATTCTGTCGAGGAAAGGGGTTAGGTTATATAATTGCACGCCAATAAGGACAAATCCTTATCGGAAAGCCCCCTCTTCCCTGCGAATGATCTAGTTGTTAATATGGTTACCTTCTAATATTAATTGTGAATAATTATTATGTGGTGAATATTGGTTCAATTTTGATATAAATGAAGGAATTTAGCATGAAATATTTGTTAAAAGTTTGGCAATTATCTTCTCTGATAAATTATTCATTCAAATATATTATTATAATATTACATTATAATAATATGATAATATAATAATATAATTTTTTATAATTTAAATGGTAATATTATAATAATATATAATTTTCAACATGCGAATAAAGTAGAGTGAAGGTTATCATTTTGATTTGGTATTCTTTTTTTAAAAAAACCTTCCGTGCACTTCTGCACATTCTTTTTTCTTTTTGGTGGCGTATGCCCGCAAAGCATGTTTGTTTCCAAATTGGTGGGCCTTACCCATATGGAAACAAGAGGTTAGGCAGAGAAAATGAGGAAGTTAGGCATGGAGGAGAAAAGGAAAAGTTAGGTAAAGTTAGGCAAGCCTATTAATTTTTCCTCTAAAGTTGCACTATAAAAGGGAGAGTAACCCTCCTTCCTAAACACACCAAAAATCTTAAACATTCCTACTGCAATATTGTGAGTATTTCTTTTGAGTATAAGAATACTTTGAGTGTACCTTTTAGTGCAAGCTTTTCTCAGAATAATATCCGATATTCCAGTCAAATCTAGTTTCTACTAGGGTAACGGATATTATTTTATTTCAATATTCATAAGAAATATCATTTTCTTTCATACTCCAAATTATGTAAGTGATATTATTTTATTTCATATTCCAAAATTTAAACTTACTATGGGAAGTATTGTTTCTATAATTCCTGAAATGATTAGAAATTCCTTAAGGTTTGCGCTTCATCTAATATCATTTTACTAGAATATTTTCTTATTAAATTTTAATCTTTTCCTTTCGGTGTACTATTCATGGGTACAATTCATACGGTACTACTCATGAGTACTATTCATACGGTACTGTTCATGAGTACTATTCACAACAGAATTTAATTTTCTTTTTTGTCCAAATTATTTTTGATACATGAATATCATTCTTGAATTTTACTTCACAATTAGTTATCATGTTGACAATTTGGACATTTTTGAACTCGGGATAAATTAAATTATAAATCTCTAATATTTATCCTTGATCTCACTTGATTGATTCTTTATATCATTATCATCATCCTCATGTTTATATTGTGTTGAAAGTCATTTTTGGCCCATAGTGCAAAGATGGACTATTGATTGATATGATTATGACCAGGAATTGTGTATTGGTATAATCATAACCTCTAATGTTACAGATAAGATTTGTGGTGAAAGTCCTCTTTGGCCCGTAGTGCATAGATGGACAGATGTTTGGCATGATCATGACCACTAGTGATATAAACGATTATCTTTGGCCCGTAGTGCATAGATAATTCGTTGATTAGAAATAATTATGCATTGGTGTTACAGGGATAAAATATTGATGATGGACTTTTAAATCATTGAAGATAGTAGATATCATGCTCTACTTGACTCTTCTAATGGATTGTTATTTTCGCTGCAGTTATTGATCTAAAACTTGTTGTCTATTGTATTCTATTAGATTTTTCCCTGCTGAGGACTAAGGATAATTTGTTCTAAATTATCTAAGTCATAATATTCTTTACTGGGCTAGTTGAGCTCACCCTATTCCTTTTGGTTCCATTGTTCTTCTCAGGAGGTGAGAATGTAGATGGGACTAGTCGGAGAGTGGAGTAATAGTCCAAGATGGTTATTTTAGTAATCCTAACTATTTTATAAAATAGTGCGACAATAATTGTAATGAGGATTTTATTTGAGTTTGGATATTGTCTATGAGATAATATTTCTTTTAAAATTCACAGCGTATGTTTTGTCGTATTTTACACGACAATTAATAGTTGTATAAATGAAGTTGTATTTGAATTTTTTCCAATATATTTGGCGACTCATAATGGGTTGTGTGGACCTATTTTGGGGGCTTCACAATTGGTATCAGAGCTTAGGGATATGATCTCTGGTGGAGATCTGGGATTAGAACTAGGAGGGGAGAGACGAGTAAAACTTTCGCTAGTGTGTCCTACCTAAGCTTATTTGTTATTTAATTGGTCGGTCAAAATATAAGGATAATATTTGGCATGTCAATTTCTTTAATTAACCCTTGTTTTATGACAGTATTTGAGAATGACATCTGAAAATTTTGAGATAATAAATGGAGCACATGCGACCATTGAGTCACCACCAATCAACAACCACGATAATGTGCATCAGGAAGGCAATAATCTTCCTGTAAACAACAACACTGACCAAATGATGAATGATGGGATGTTTAGGATCTTTTTGCAATTCATGCAACACCAAATAAGAGAGACTTTTGTTCAAAATGCAGGTGGAAACAATGGCAACTCACGGCTGGTCACTGCTAAGTAATTCAAGGAGTTGGGACTGCCGGAGTTTTTGGGAAAGCTAGAGCCACTCAAGGCAGATGCTTGGATTAAGCATATCACCAAGATATTTGATATTTTGGGATGCACAGAGGAGCAAAAGGTTCTCTTCGCCACCTTTATGTTGCGTGGAGAGGCAGATTACAGGTGGGAATCTGTAAAACGTACTCATCTGTCCGCACTTAAGATGTCTTGGGAGAAGTTCCAAGAATTGTTCAGCGACAAGTATTTTCCACAAAGTATTCGTCACATGAAGGAGGTGAAATTCATCAAACTGGAACAGAACAATATGACTGTATTGCAATACGAGGCCAAGTTTGCGGAGTTATCCTGATTTGCTTCTCATTTGGTGGATAATGAAGAGTGAATGACATGAATATTTTTGAGAGGTTTGAAACCTGAAATTCGTCAATACCTTATTTCTCATAAACTTTATTTGTATTCAGATGTTATGAATTGGGCTGAATTGTTGGAGCGAGATAATGAGATAGTTCAACCAAAAGACAA
This sequence comes from Panax notoginseng, assembly GCA_016801055.1. Classification (NCBI taxonomy): domain Eukaryota; kingdom Viridiplantae; phylum Streptophyta; class Magnoliopsida; order Apiales; family Araliaceae; genus Panax; species Panax notoginseng. The sequence goes on from CM029019.1 coordinate 72,338,446, forward strand.
CAATCGATAACATGATAATAGTCATACCAGTGGCAACAGTCATCGAAGCAGTGATAACCAACGTGGAGGAAATTATCATGCCAAAAATGGTAACCACTTCGGTGGTAATCCTGGCCAAGATAATAGAAGAAATGAGTCAAGTGAAAATTTTAAAAAGAGAATATTCAACAATAACAGAAAGACATCTCCAGCGGCACCAACACCAGCAACAATTTGTAGGAGAGGAGAACGACCGCCACTTAGATGCTACAGATGCAGAGAGGAGGGACACATCAGTTCAAACTGTACACAGCCTTCCAAGGTGTGTTTTAGTTATGGAAAAGACGGTCACATAGCCCGATTTTATCCTGTAGTGAAGTCAAGTCCAGCTGGGACGATGGCATCAAAGGCTGTCCTGGACAAGTCAAAGTCAATGGTTCAAGAAAGAGCGTTTGTCGTGACTTCTCAAAAAGCAAGGAACCCGAACGAAGTTATCACGGGTAAGCTAATCATAAACTCTTGCGAAGTATATACCTTATTAGATACCGGTTCTACCCATTATTTTATTTCACCTGTTTGTGCTCAACGTTTGAACTTGACTACTGAGATATTAGACTTTCACTTATCTATTAAAACTCCGTTAGGAGAAACCTTCATTACATCCACTATTTATAAATCTTGTTTGATTCAAATCGGCACCCTCACATTACCTGTTGATCTCATCTCTGTGAAAATACTTGCATTTGATGGGATTTTAGGGATTGATTAGTTAACTATTCATCATTATAGACACTCAAAATTTTCTGTACACCTGTCACTAACATTGCAGGAGGACAGATTCGTCTTTGAAGAGGGAAGCCTGGAAGACAGTTCATATCCAGCCCGGATACTACCGGAAGTTTAGCATCAACCCCAGAGTACACACCAGGAGTAACAAATCCAACCTCAGAGATAACCCCGAGGCATGCAGATCCAATACCAGAACACACACCGGAGAATACTGATTAATCTCAGAGATAACCCCGAGGTATCCAGTCTCAATCCCAACCGTGGGAATAGCTACCAACCTTGGCTATAACCCCAAGGAATGCAGTTCCCGTGATAACCCCGAAAATACTTGTTTCAAATACAAGCAGCTTCAATCTCGGCGCTCACAACGAGATACTCAGTACCAACCCAGATATAACACCGGGAGGACAGGCACACCTCAGAGATAACACTGAGGACCTTCCACCATTGCAGCAGTCCAATCTCAGAGATAACCCTGAGCAACGTCTGCTTTATCAGCCTAAATCGGAGATAACCCCGGTGAGGGGAAAAGTCATCATCTCGCCACCATGATGCCACATCACGTCGTCTCAACATTTTAAACATACATTTCTACACAGCAATGTCCCATAAAAGCTCCGAAAAACCAATCCCGAGTGACTATTGCGCAGGATAACAGAAAGAATTTGAAGCAGAAGACTGGAGGGCATCGTCCCATCTTCATGACTTCGTACAACCTCTAATCCCATGTCATTGCGTAACTCTCAACAACGGCGATTCAAAATAGGTCCTATATACTTCAGTCTGATGCCTGAATTGTAATTCTGAAAGTTCGAGTGGACATCACGTTGCCCGCGTACACGTACTAGGAGACGACGCGACCCGCGAAGCCCGGGACACCCCGGGCAGCCGTTGGTACACCTGCGGCTCCACCCTCTATAAATAGAGTGCTTGGGGTGGCCATTTTGAAAGGAGAGAGAGCGAGGAAGCCCTATCCAATTTGCTCCGTACTTTCAATATACTGAGTGCTTTTCCATTTTAAACACCTGTGAGCTCACATATAGCTATTTTTTTACCTACAAAAGCTAGTGTTTATCTACTTTAAAGATATAGAAGTCTTCTTTGGCAGCCCACTGTAAGCCTTCTTACACACTTTAAAGTCTTTCTCTCCATCTTTGCACACACCCTTCTTTAAGTTGAGAGTCGTGTTGCGTTTGTTTGCCCGGACTTCGGTCCGTGGTTTTATTTTAGTTTGTATATACATATATATTTATATATATGGACTAAAATTATCGAGTTATGCCTCGATTGAGCCTAGACTTCGGTCTGGAGTGTTTACTTGCTTTTGTATATATATACATTTATATATATGAATTGTGTGTCGAACTCTGTTCGATGAGCCTAGACTTTGGTCTGGAGCATTTATTGCTTTAATATATATATATATATATATATATATATATATATATATATATATATATATTATATTTATATATATTAACTGTTGTCAGACTTTGTTCTATGAGCCTGGATTTTACATCCGGTGCGTTTATTACTTTAATATATATATATATATATATATATATATATATATATATTTACATTTCGTTCCACCTGGAGTTTACTTCGTGGTAGTTGACCGTTTTTACTGCTTTCTGTACATTTCGTCCCGCCTAGAGCTTCCTTCGTGGCGGTTGATAGCTTTTACAGCTTTATTTACATTTTTAACCCCCCATGGAGGTGCTTCGTGGTTGGTGATCATGTATGTATATATATATATATATATATATATATATATATATATATATATATATATTTACGGTTTTTTATATATATACCTACTTACTGCGTTTATATCAATTGCGGCATCATGTGAGCCTAGGAGTCATGTGATAACAGATTCAGTCCACTGAATCTAGATTCGGTTCTCGTGATGGACCTTTTCAGCTGTAAGCAGCTTGTAAATTTATCTGTGATATCTGAATTACCTCAGATTGTTTTCATAGCCACAAGGAGTTCAGCATCTTTTGTACATTTTTTTCATACAGATGCCTCGCATCTGTAAAATAAAATTAATCCAGCCGAATACAGAATAAAATAGAAGTATCGAAGGCCTCAATTACTATTGAGCACAGGGTTTGAAAAACCGCTTTTACAAAACATCACTGCTATATCTTGTTTAAAACTGAATTTTTACATAAATTCAAACCCTTTGTATATAGGTGCAAACAAGGCATAGCACTACTTCCAAATAACAGCACATTGACCCACACACACACACACACACATTCAGATAATAGTTTCTTGAAAAGTGGCGGTCACCGTGGCAACACGGATGTCGGGGGGTGCCTAATACCTTCCCTCCGCATAAGCAAGTCCCCGGACCCTAAATGAATCTCGGTTTCACCGACCCGTTTAGCAGTGTCACATCACTGGGTCACTGTGCAAACCTTTTCACGGTTGTGTTGGTACAACCAGTTAAAAAACCAACTGGCGACTCTTATAGTCCAATCATCGACATTACACATGTTGGACATTTTTTACTTGTTTTTTCAAACAAATCTCACATAAAATGAGAACACAAAAAAATAGGTAACGAAAAGGGACAAATTAAAATCCCGACGTCGACAGGTGGCGACTCTGCTGGGGACTCCAGTAAGAGAACTTAAGCCGCTACTACAATCTTTTCAAAACTATTATCTGCTTGTGTGTGGATGTTGCATTTACATTTATGATGAATGTGTACGAATGCATTTCCTTATTGCACTTAGTGTTTCGCACCATATCTGCTTGTGATATTAGTGCTTCGCACATGTCATCATTTTCATACGGTGAGACGCGATGTATGTGAATGTATGTTGTGTGGTCCCTCCGTCAGAAGGCTATCCCATCGACGTTTGATTACTGGACTCGGAGGAAGACTAATTCCACGAGGCTCAGGAAAGGCACCACCCAAATTCGCTTCAGTTGAAAGACCGGATTTAATTCTCGTCGAGTAAATTGCGATGAGTTGGGAACCTTCATGGCAAAAAGCCGCGAGAGTAACCTAAGATAGGTCAGCCTCTGATAAACCCAACACGGAGGAAAGTCTCTTCATGCTTTTGCATTACTTACAATATTCATGCCATAATCATGTAATATGAATAAACGTGTATACACACATGTTTAAAAATTGACATGCTATTACGAACAGCTAATATTCGTTTTTGCAGGATAAAATTCCTAAAACGAACACATCACATAGCATGTTAATTTATATTCCCTAAAGACTAAACTATGCAAGTCTTTCGCAGGGAATCCATCGGACCTACTACCCAGTCAAAATCCAAAAAGGTCGCGGGCCTATAGCCAATTATGTCGTCATCCGACCAGACTGACCTTAATCTAGTTTCTCGCAAGGAATTCGACGGATTAAGCAAACAAATTATAGATTTGGCTGTTCTGCTTAAAAAACTATAGCAATCTACGCAGGGTCCAAAAATACACGTACATACTGAATCCTCTACCCAAGGGGGAGCCCAGGTCATTATAATACCTGAACTGCAGTTGGATACGACCAACAAAATTCATGATGACACCCATCTCACAAGAGATCAAGACACCGGTGACATCAAAAAGAAAGTTCTTCAGATGGAAGAGACCCTTCACGCTATCAAAGGAATTGGAGCACACGGGAGTGTTTCATATGCTGACCTTTGTATATTCCCTGGTGTTCATTATCCAGAAAAATTTAAAACTCCTGACTTCGAAAAATATGACGGGTTGGGAGATCCTTAAACCCATTTGAAGGTATTCATTGGAGAACTTGGATCTTATGCAGAGGACGAGAAGCTCAGAATACAGCTGTTCCAGAAAAGTCTGACTGAAGAAGCCCGTTCATGGTATACCAGATTAGACAACTCCAAGATCCATAACTGGGAAGAGCTTGCACATGCCTTCCTCACTCAATATAGATTTCAGTCTCAAATGGCTCCTGACCGGTATCAGATTACCAAGGTCAAGAAACAGTCTAACGAGTCTTTCAGAGAGTATGCTCAAAGGTAGAGATGCCTGGCTGCCCAAGTTATTCCTGCCATGACAGAATCAGAAATGGTCATGACCTTCATAGACATACAAAAAAGCTCCTTTCTATGAAAGAGTGTTAGCCGGCATTGGTAAACCATTTTCTGAAATGATCAAACACAGGGAGATGGTTGAGATGGGATTGAAGTTAGGAAAGATTCAAGACCTAGCTGCACTTAAAGCTGTTCCTAAGCACATCCAGTCTAAAAATTATGGAAACAACCCCCGGAGGGTCCATAAAAAGAAAGAGGAAGATGTTTCCCTGATACTGCAGGGTCAAAAAGGCAATCAGAACATGTCTGTTCAAAGGAGAAGTTACACTCCCTTTCAAGCTCAGTCTTCAAATCCTCCATTGCCAAAAGGTGGAGAAGTTAAACGCCCTCGAGTGTTCACACCCTTAGGGGACTCTCTCGAGAACATTCTCACTCTTCTGACAACACAGAAGAAAATCACGCATCTTCTTCCACCAGCCAGCCCTAATGGACGAGGTTTCAATGCTGCTAAGAAATGTGCATATCATGTCGGGGCACCTGGACATGATACTCAAGATTGTTGGGCCTTGAAACACAAGATCCAAGACTTGATAGACAACGGGGAAATCATGGTTACCAAACCAGATCAACCTCACATTCAAGACAACCCTCTTCCTCAACACAAAGAGGAAGAGGTCAACATGATAAATTGGAGCAATGGACAGAGTTCCAATTTCAGTGGCGAGTCATCTCAAACCACCAAAGACGGTGTTAACAAATGAGATTATGCCAAGTTCCAATTCACAATGGAACGTAAGATGAAAGCTCTATGCAAACTGATTGATCAATTGGCAGAACTGGTGACCTACCAGCATCAAGTTACATGCCAATTAGTAAGCCAGGAGCATGCTAGTCTCCTTCCTCTTGTCAGGAATATTCCTTCGTCACCTTCAGAAAGTGAACCTATGGAGGACAAAGTGGCAAAGAGAGCGAATGCCAAAACTCGTCGTGATTTTACCAACAGAAGGGAATTCACATATCTAGGCCAACCCATGGAGGAAATCCTTCAGATGCTAATCAATGAAGGAAGGATCAATTCCCTTCTACCTCCAATCAACCCCAATTCAGGACGGTACAATTCTGATGAAGTATGTCAATATCACTCCCATTCTCGCGGTCATAGCACAGAAGAATGTTGGGCACTCCGCCACTTTATCCAGAATCTCAATGACAGCGGTGTCCTGCAACTAGCAGACAATGATATTGTGCTACGTGGGAGTGAGAATAGCTATCCTACTAAGTGGAAGGGATTTATAGCAGTTATCTCTACAGAGGCTGATAACAATATCAAGCCACTCACTATACCAACCATTCAACTTAAAGGAAACAACAATCCTTTGAAAGTGGCCGCTCCCGAGCCAATCAACTTACCATGGAGAGCACAATATCCTATTGTTAGCTTGCACACAGTTCCGTGGAATTATGGAGAAGGTGAAGGATCCACCTCACATACAACTTCTACAGTGTTGAAGGAAAATCCACTGTATCTTCCCCAACGGGTGATGAAATCTACCATCAAATCAAAGGGGAAAATACCCATGGAGAAGATTAAAAAATTCCTCCGCACTATGGGTCATCACGAAGCCAAGGTGGTTCTAAGCTTGAAAGAAGCTCTACACCAGATTTCAATTTTGGACTTAGTACTAACTTCCGAGGATCACCGGAAGATCTTATTGAAGGTTTTAGAAGAAGCCTATCTACCAGAATCAGTGGATACAGAAAAGTTTCAACACTTGGTTGATCACATTTTCAACTACAATGTGATATCCTTCACTGATGAAGATATCCCGCCCGAAGGGACATGTCATTGCAAGCCGTTACATATTGCGGTCTTATCCTCTGGATATATGTTGCCTGGAGTATTGATAGATGGAGGCTCATCTCTAAATATCTGTCCATACGCCACATTATTGAAGATGAATGTTAATCTCAACCGAATTCGGGGTAGCCATACGGTCATCAAAGCTTTTGACGGAGCCCGCCGGAATTTGGTCGGAGTAATTGAGCTGCCAATCAAAATTGGTCCCCATATATTCTGTGTATCTTTCCACGTGCTCAATATAGATTTGGGATACAACCTGCTCTTAGGAAGACCGTGGATTCATATGGCTGGGGAAGTCCCCTCCACCCTTCATCAGCAACTGAAATACATTATCAGTAATAGCCTAATCACGATCAACGCAGAACCGAAGTGTCCTGGACATGGGGACATGCCATTTATCAACGCTAATGCAAATGTTGAGCCGGTCAATTTTCATGCCTTGGAAGTGAGCAATACTCAGTACCATGCTATTGGAAAGACATTGCCCGTACCCAAGATCTCTGCCGAAGTAATGTCGGCTACTTAGGAAATGATGTCCTTGGGTCATCAGCCAGGACAAGGGCTGGGTAAAGATCACCAAGGTATCAAATACCCCATTCAAGTAGCCAGGAAAATTGGGACAACTGGACTAGGCTATTCTGCCAGTTCTAGTCAGAGGAATCCTAACAAGCAGCCTCAGATTCCTTCAGCTTTAACCACGAGGCGTTTATCTTCGCCTTCAAATTCTGAGTCAGTATAACCTCCTGTAAAGGTGTCAATTAACGTGATGCCTATGCTATTTCCCAAGCTAGTGTCGTTCAAAGCAAAAGAAATCTTTATTCCTGATCCCGCAGTGGAAGAAGAGAAACAAAGAATTAAGCAAAATGTTGTCTGGATAATGTCGGGCATACGCATCATCGTCCATGATGACCATACAAACAGATACACCCCAGACGATGATTGCCCAGACGTATTGGCCATCATTCGAGAAGAGGAGGATGATGACAACTCCTCTATCAATGTAGTCCACCCGGACTTTATCCTTACCAATTGGAGCAGCATTCCTTGCATTGGTCGACAAGGGTAAAGCGGACAGAAACTCTTTCTGCCCTGTAGATATCATAACTGCTTACTTTTCTGTACAATATTAGCAGTTTATTTTGTCAGTACATGCTAACACTGTGTATGATCAAAATGTTTTATATATACTAAGTGAAAGCATATTTTGTTTCAGGACCCTGAATTTAGATGTGTCTGTACTTGCTGATACGGTGCCTCTTCTCCACAAGGATTGTACCTTTGATGTAGAGATGAATTCAGCCTTGATGGAAATACATGAGGACATTGAGGTGCCTCCAAAAATTCAAGAATGGGTCAAAGACAAACCTAAACCCAACCTTGATAAAACCACTTCCTTTAATCTTGGAACCTTAGAAAGCCCTAAGTTAATCCAGATTGGTTCAGACCTTACCCCAAACCAAAGAAATGACATGGTTACGCTATTAACCCAATTCCAGGATGTGTTTGCATGGTCTCATGAAGACATGGTGGGTTTGTCCACTGACATTGTTCTTCATCACCTTCCCATTAAAGAGGGATTCAAGCCAGTCAAGCAGAAGCTCAGGTGATTGAAACCTGAGTGGAGTTTAAAGGTGAAAGAAGAAATTGTGAAATAATTTCAAGCTGGCATCATCATGGTGTCTACATATCCTGAGTGGATATCCAACATCGTGCCCGTGCCTAAACATGGAGGAAAGGTGTGAGTTTGCGTGGATTATAGGGATTTGAACAAAGCTTGCCTTAAGGATAGCTTTCCTATGCCATTCATCCACATTCTCATTGACAATACTGCTTAATACAGCATGTACTCCTTTGCTGACTGCTTTACGGGGTACCATCAGATCATGGTTGCTGAGGAAAATCATGAGAAAACTGCTTTCATCACTCCTTGGGGAACCTTTTGCTATAGACAGTTGTCATTCAGCCTCATCAATGCCGGAGCTACCTATCAACGAGCTATGATGGCTCTCTTCCACGACTTAATACACAAAGAGATAGAGATCTACGTGGATGACATTATTGTCAAATCTCGGAAGGAGGATGACCACTTAAACCATCTCAAAAAGCTATTCAACAGGTTACGCAATTACAACTTGAAGTTGAATCCAGCCAAGTGCGCCTTTGGCGTTAAATCAGGCAAGTTGCTAAGATTTCTAGTCAGCCATAAAGGGATTGAGCTGGATCCTACCAAAATCTAGGCCATTACGGAAATGCCCATTCCTCAGACAGAAAAGGAAATATGGGGATTTTTGGGAAGAATCAACTTCATTAGCAGGTTCATTTCTCAACTCACAGCAACCTGTGAGCCTATCTTCAAGCTATTAAGGAAGAACTCCTCCATGAAATGGAACGACGAGTGCCAGAAAGCCTTCCTTACAATCAAAGAACAGCTAGTCAAAGCTCCCATTTTGGTACCACCCAGAGATGATGCTCCTCTGTTCATGTACCTGCCCGTAAGTGACAATGCCATGGGCTGCATGCTAGGACAAAAAGATGATAGAGGCTAAGAACGAGCTATCTATTACCTCAGCAAAAGATTCAGCAGCAGTGAACACAAGTACACTCTGATCGATAGGACTTGTTGTGCTTTAGCATGGGCTTCCATGAGGTTACAGCATTACCTCCATGGTCACACAACCCATCACATATCCCACGTGGACCCTCTCAAATACGTGTTCAGTAAACCCATGCTAAATTGCCAAATGTCCAGATGGTAGTTGATCCTACAACAATTTGACATCGTTTACGTGACTCAAAAGTCCATTAAAGGTCAAAGGATTACGAATCAACTAGTCGCTTCACCTATAGGGGATTTCACACCCATGGAGACATACTTCCCCAATAAAGGGGTCATGATAGTTCAGCAACCCCATCAATACAATACACTCCAAGTATGGAAGATGTATTTTGATGGAGCTGTTAATACGGAAGGTTCTGGAGCTGGAGAAGTTCTAGTATCCGGTACGGGAGAGCAGTATCCCGTCGCCGTCAAATTGTAGTTTGTCAGCACCAATAACACAGATGAGTATGAAGGTTGTCTCGTGGGGCTAAAACTTGCCCGTTCAATGGGCATTAGGCGGTTAACTGTCTTTGGAGATTCTGCGTTAGTGGTCAGACAATCCACGGGAATCTATCAAACCAAAGAGCTACATTTGCTGCCTTACTATCGGCAGGTTTTGAAGATGGCTTTGGAGTTCGAAGAAATCTCCTTTCTACATATTCCTTGTAGTAGGAATGATTTTGTGGATGCATTAGCAACTTTGGTCTCCTTGATACACATCTCTGACAAGGGTCATTTGCCAAGCGTTATAATTGCCCTACACAAAGCACCAGCTTATGGGAACTACGTTGGAGAAGTATCGGATGAGCTACCTCCTATCCAATATCCTTGGTATCAGCATATCAAGGAGTACCTATGAGACGGATCTACACCCGCTAAGGCGAGCCCTACTAAGAAGAGGCGGATCCATTGACTTGCTATGAAATTCTACTTGAGCGGAGATGCACTCTACATAAGAGATGCAGGACTAGGTCTCCTCAGATGCTTGGATAAGGATCAAGCTCAGAGACTCATGGATGAGATCCATGGTGGAGTCTGTGGCCCCCTCCTTGTCAAAAAGATCCTCAGGACGGGACATTATTGGCTATCTCTCAAAGTTGACTGCGATGACCACGTTAAGAGATGTTATCAATGCCAGATTCATAGGAATGTTATCCACGCCCCTCCAAGGGAACTCCATAATATAAGTTCGCCTTGGCCCTTCTCAATGTGGGGAATGGACGTGATTGGGCCCATTGAGCCTAAAGCCAGTAATGGATATCGATTCACATTCACCATGATTGACTGCTTTACCAAGTGGGTAGAAGCAGCCTCCTTCCCCAGGGTTACCAAAGAAGTCATCATTGCCTTCATCAGAATAATGTCATTTGTCGATATGGACAACCAGAGGTGATTGTATCAGACAATGCTAAGAACCTCAACAATAAAATGATGAAGGAATTATGCAGTAAATTCCACATCCAACATCTTAACTCCGTCATCTACCGTCCAAAGATGAATGGTGCTGTTGAAGCAGCTAACAAAAATATCAAGAAGATCATGCAAAAGATGTCCGTCAACCACAAAGGATGGCCTGACTTATTGCCTCTTACTCTGTTAGCCTACAGAACATCAATGCGAACTTCAACTGGGGCAACCCCCTACGCATTAACCTATGGGATGGAAGCAGTACTCCCCATAGAAGTAGAAATGGAATCCCTCAGAGTGTTGATAGATGCTCAGCTGGATGAAGACCAATGGGTACAAGTCAGGTATCACCAATTGTCTCTGATAGACGAAAGGCGAACCGCGGCTATCTTCCATGGTCAGTTATATCAAAAAGGATCGCCAGATCCTACAATAAAAAAGTTCGGCTACGGCAGTTTAAACAACATGACTTGGTTTTGAAGAAGATCATTGACAACCAAGATCAATCCAAGGAAAAATTCGGTCCTAACTGGGAAGGCCCGTTTGTTGTCAAGGAAGTATTGACAGGAGGTGCTCTCAGATTACAAGAAATGGACGGCGATGAATTTCCACAGCTTATCAACTCGGACACCGTGAAATGGTATTATGTCTGAAGTTACCATCAAGAAAACATCCTGGTGTTGGATCATCAGATCATCAGTCATTCTGGTTCTTTAACCCTTTACCACATACAACTCTTTACCACACTTTGCCCCTCAGGGAAACATTCCTTTCAAGCCAGCAGCATGGCTTCACTGCGCTCATACAACTTAGGTCATCCCACCATGGATTGAACCTCTCACGTTTGCAGTTTGGCTACCCATACATGGGATCAAACTTTTCACACCTACAGTTTATCCTCAACCTAGGATTAAACTTTCTCTTCCCCGCATTCTGACCTGTACATGGGATTACGCTTTTTAACTCACCCTGAGGGGTGAACTACGTCGACCTGATCTCTTTGATACACGGGAGTACGTAGGCAACCATATTCTATATGGCCCGGTCGTAATAAACAAAAAACAACAAAAACATTTTTACCCTTTTCTAAAACAAAACAAAAACCACAAAAACATTTCTACAACCCTCTTCATCAATAAAGCTTCTACACCCTTTCTGCCACATACAGTGTTGAACCTCTTACACTAGGTTCGAACTACGCAGACCTGATCTCCTCTTCAATAGGAGTACGTAGGCAGCCATTCATGGTTCAATCTAACCCCCTACCAAAACACAAACCTTTGTCAATGGTACTTGGATCAAACTTCAATCTACCACATTTCATTGGCTTCAAACCAAAGGGATGGAATTACCCAACCTCTCCTCGTAAATAGGAGATTTGGCGACCATCTAAGCTGCGGTTGTACCTCAAAGAGCAACGCCAATCCATAAGAGATGGAATTAACTAGGCTCCTCCTAAATAGGGGTACGACGACCATCTGTGGTGCGGTCAATCTCAGAGAGGAAAGCCACACTCCTCTCCACATTTCCATACAGAAACCAGTTCCAAAACACCGAAAAGATGGTAGGGATATACAAAGATCCATGATCCATTCTGAACTATCCAGAGATAACTCAATGTCCATCCATCAAGGAGGAATTCAGAATACATCAAGATCACAAGCCCTAAAGAAGTAGGAAAATTATCAAGCAGATATCAGAGCATATTTAAAAGGGAAGTGATCAAAAATATATTTCCCTGCTATATATAATGTTGTTTGATATACAATGTAAACTGTACATGACAAAATGGCTAAGCTAGTCTGTGCAGAAAAATACAAGCCCATTTACAAATCGGTGTATATGCGAGCTAACAAGCCCAACATGGCATCCCTCTCCAAAGAAGGAGGCAAAGTTATGGTCTCCTGTACGAGGATATCTACACGACCCAACAGATTTGCAGCCATCTGCATAGTGACCATATGCTCATCAATATATGTTCTCATCTCTGTAAGCATGCCAGTGGTAAGGGACCTTACTGCAGTACTGTCTGTGACGGCTACATCCCGGGTAGATATGGCGATATCCCTCTCAATTATCGCTGCATCTCTGGCTGATCTTGCCTCATCTTGCAAAACAACAGTGGTATCTCTATGAGCCAGTGCCTCGTCTCTCCCATCAAGGGCAGTCAACATTAAAGATCGAGCCTGATCTCTCTCAAAGGTCATTAGATGAAGACGCTGCTCAAAGTACTGTGCTGAATGCTGAATCACGATAGTGCTGGTACTGGGAGAATCTAAAAGAGATGCTGGCAACTCGGCACCTAACTCCTCCTCAGTGTGAGAATCGATGTCCTCCATGGGCTCTCCACCATCTAAGTCAATACTTGGCAATGTGGATACTGTATCAGTCGGTGCAGTCTCTGTCTCCATCCATGCGAAATACTCTGCAGAATAACCTGGATGACTAATAGAGAAAGCGGCTATCTCGCGCTGATCCCAACATGCATACACACGGGATCGGTCCTCTGCTGAAAGGTAGTGAGAAGCTAAACGCTAGCCCAGCGCCCCCACGAAAGGATGAAAATTCTGAAACTGGTCAAACTGCGACATCAAGGCCAGTGGATGGTAAGTAGTCATGCCCCTCAAACCAACCAGAGGGATGTAATCCATGCCCGGAGCATGAGCAATAAAGCTGTAAGGTGAGATAAGCCCTGAGCACGGTAATATACTAAACGGGTCTTCGATCCCAGCTAAGAAAGCGGACCAAGATGTAGCATCCGTACACTCCACAGGCTGAAATGAATATGTCATAACTATATCATGGGTGAAGCAATACCCATGCCGTCTGAAAGTGCCAATCGGTCTCAGGTGTGACATAAACCACACGTATAGCATGACCGAACTGCCCGTAAATACTCTTGTCGGATAAGTTCCGCAGTATGTAGCTGACCTCAATGTCTCAGCTACAATCATAGGTATGATGGTATGACCCTCCCTGAGAGCTCACACCGCCATGATAACTCCTATGTCCAACTCGTCCATATACAGTGGCATGTAGACATATGACAGTATGCACAATAATATTACATCAACCCTGGCTAGACGCCAATGAGCCTATGGTGTGGTAAAATCCCCAGAATGTCATCTATAACTATCCTCAGAGCCAAATCTGTCAAACAGAAAATGCTGGGATATAACGTTGCCAGATGTCAACTCATCCTGCACTACTCTACGCCTCAATCCAGTGAGGGTCATGAACCGTCGACTTATGTCCCCCAAAGCCATATGCACGCAAGGTCTATCCAGTGGTAGCATCGTTAACCGTGCATACTCCTCCAGAGTGGGAGTCAACTCCTGGGTCCCACCTCGGAAAACCTGCCTCTCCGATACCCAATACTCTAGCATGCCATCCATGAATCTTGTGGGAACTTGAAACATTAACAGGGTCATAGTATACTGCAATAAATGATCTACATTCACTCTATCTGATGGTGACATGCTATCATATCACGATCGCATACCAGATACCACCAATAATGGTGGGGTATGATCAATATGGCTAACTGTCGAAGAAGACATCTGCACGGGCCGTGTCATAAGACCATCCAGGGGTCAATGCTGAATATCTCTGGACATACATACATATGCATAACATGATACATGCATTACAGATAATAGATGGCAATATGATATAGGGAATGGAAAAACTGTACATACATTCCTAAGTATATCATCATCTAATACATCATCTCTGTACAGCTATAAATACAGGGAAATGGGGCACAGATGCTCTACTGCTAACAGAGGCCTATCAAAAGATATAGCGAGAATGGGGCACAACCACCCAATAGCTAACAGAGGCCTATCAAAAGAAATAGCGAGAATACACATCAGAAGAAGACAATGGTGTCGATGTCCACATCATCAATCCTGTCCACCTGATGTAACTCCTCCTGAGTCACTGGATCTCTATCAACGGGGATGTCAGGCATAAACAGAGGAGGATCTACGCCGACGAAACAAAATGGGTCATCTGAGGGGCCAGCGCCTGAGCTGGAAGGATCAAACGAATCTGCCTTTGCCGAATCTCTGCCCAAATACCGGATAAAAATATGTGTTTGGTCTAACTGCCAGGTCAAACTGTCAATCTGTGTCACATGAGTCAGATCTCGGACACAGGCTAGCCAATCCGTCATCATCACAGATCCTGGAACCATATCCCCCATGAACTGAGTGGCGCGGGTCTGGGCTCCAATAGTCCGAGGGAACCACCAACGCTGGAATACATCCTGAGTACAGGGACCCTCTGATAATGCAAAATCGTCAACACCCAACAATGGGATATCAATGATGGGTGGCTGCGACACAGGCCAATAACGCCTGGCAGGAGGCAAGATCAGCATATGGATCTCCCCTGTGGTGCTCCTAATAGCACGCTCTCCTAAATAGAGCTCCCATCCTCCATCCGTGAAGAGAGGAAGTCTCTGGGTGAAAATCACGTACTCGACTCCAGTCGGGTACCCATCCTCAAAATCGATGGCCAAATGTTCCCCAGAATAGGGAATCCATGTGATAATGTCAGCTATCAACAACTCCAGCTACAAGCGGCAGTGAGTGAAACCCTCAGCTACAGGGACCTCCGCCAATATAGACTGATGCCATCGTCGTCTTCGTGGGTAGGTATCCAATCCTAACACACTCACCGGTCGTAAGCATGGGAGCCTCTCATAGGCCCAAAACTGCCAACATAACGACAAAACATCTGCTGTCAGTTAATACTCTTAACTTATACATGGTAAATGACAAGAGAAATACTCACCAACAGAAATGGGTAGAATCCTAGCCAAGCCTCGGTCAGACCCTGTGAGCGCAAACACATACCCCTAAGGAAATAAGTGAAGGTGTAGGAAACCCAATCATACGATCCACATGACGTGTGGCGCTGATCAAAGCAAATGACACTGTGAAAGAGTTATCTGCTATGAAGTATCCCCTAATGATCATCAGGAATAATCGCCGAAGAATGCGATCCCTGACTCTAACATCATCTGGCATGGGCTCGCTCAATAGCCCACTCATAGCATCTATGCTCAAAGGACATGCACGGACAGTCCTGCCCTTGAGCGCTTCTGCCGGAACTCTTAATAAGGATTTAATGGCAGTAGGGGTAATATCCGCCATACAAGGCACTATCGCCCCTCTAAACTCCATACCTGTGATAAATCGTCAGTCCATCGGCGTCATCATCACCTCACAGTCTAGCAAATAGAGTGACTGAGTCTGGTGAAACTACCGCTCAAACAATGCCCTGAAGTAACCCCAGGGACAACGCCGGGGAAGGATGGAGAAGAATGCCCTGAATCCCCAGTTATGCACTACTGCTCTATAGTCGGGATGAAAAGCCTGATACATGGAGTATATGCTGAACCAATTCTCTCAAGGTTGTGTAAAGCCGAGAACCTGCATACAATGCAAATCAACATCAAGACCCTTTAATCCTCGTCAAATAGGAAAAAAGGAAGATCAAGTTCTCATGTCAAACCTCGTTAGCATGCAAATACATCGAGGGATGTCAACTCAAGTCACCCAAAAGCTCTGGGTTTGCCACCTGAATACTCAGGAGGTCCCTACGTGGAACATGTGCAACAGGAGTGGGGTCCGCAACCGAAACATCCTCCTCCTCGTCCTCGACGTCTGGCACATCAACCCGGACTGGACGTATCACCGCCTCCATCAATCGACGAGGTTGTCTAACAAAACGAGGTCGAAGCACTTCAGAAGCCCTCCTCCGTACACCAGAAGTGGTCCTACGAGAACTACTCGGCTGATTCGGATCCATAATATCTGGACAACAAGTCTCCAAATCACCTCAGAAAGGGTGTGGTATTTTCTAACCTGGAGCTTTTCTAAATGCATCTTATGACTACATGCATACATGCATTTACTTTAACATATAGAGTTAAAATGCATGACTATCCAATGCCTACATTTTGAAAAATTTTGCCATAGTCTCCTTTATAAATAGGACTATCCATATGCACATAGGCATGACTAGGTGGCCATTCAATAGCACACCTACCCACAGTCATATACATATTATATGCATTAAAAATCAAAATCTTCAACACATAGGGTTAACCTCAATGCTAGGAGTACTTTGCCTTCTTACCTTATGCTCAAATGTCCTCAAATAGGATAAAAATAGCGAAAAAAGGTGCCAATTTGACTGTCTCAAAAGTCAAATTTTTTCACATCATTATGTTCAACATGGTTTAACACTAACATTTACTATATTGAATATTTTTTATCAAGTCATTTATGCATACATAATCACTACTATGTGTTTAGATGCATTTCATATGGTAAGTCATTTTCCAACGGATAAAAACTGGAAAAAAGTACATGCATACGTTACCAGGACAGTGTAGAACACTTGTACGGTAATATAATTTACAGAAAGACGACCGAACTCAGCAGATCTGAAGGAGGCTCTCGGATTTTTTTTCGCAATACAAGTTGAAAGTGACTTGTGAGACCAACCTGCAGGATATTAGTATCCACGGTTGGCCGCAGGTCCATCTGCGGCTGGAGCAGGTGTACCTGCGACACCCCTATGTGGGCCCCATCCCTCCGGCTCGGTCCAGTTCGAGTTGCAAAGGAGTCTTCACAGACTAAAAAGGTCAAATCAGGAATAAGAACGCTACGCGATTGAACAGAATAGCCTACAATCCTGGTCTTCTCAAATAGAATCTTGAGTCTATACATCACTCATTGGTATTTGCCCGAGCACGAGGTATACTATGCCAATGATCTCTATTGTTACAAAATACATTCGGTAATACCTTGCACAGGTCCAATGCCGCCAGCTCCTGGTCATTACCCTAAAGACCAACGTCAGTCCCCGACGAGGGTTACAACGTCATTCCCCGGGGGGGGGGGGTTACTACGCATGTTTTCGTTGATACACATATCAATGAAGGTCAAGCAACCTTGATATCAGTTCAGCCGTTGGCAAGTAAACCCAACGTCGCATCAGAAATCATCCGATGATTTCATCAGTTGATACACACATCAACAAAGTTCAAGTAGCCTTGGCATTTATCCCCAGCAGGGAGTTCATCCGTTGATATACACATCAACAAAGGATCAGATGTATCCCCGGTGGGGGTTACAATGCGTGGTCAACCGTTGGTTCATACGTCAACGAAGGTCAGGCAACCCTGACAACATTTGTTGTTGGCAGTAAAACCAACAGAACAATGACATACTCTGGCGATACAAACCAGGAAAGGTCAACGTCATCAAGAAGGATTGATGACGGAATATATTATACACATCCTCAAACAGACAAAGCTTTATCCCCACAGATCTCTTATACATAAGAGGCAATTCTTTGGAATCAAGTCAGTATCAAGGATTAAGGACTTTGGTGATAGCCCTAACGTCAACATCCTCAAAGATTTGGATTATGCACATCCAATCTGGTCATCATTGCCAATCCCCGGCAGAAGCAACAGAGAGCCGTCAATCATCCCCAGCTTGTTGGAAAGCAATGCATATGCATCATACACTTGCATCATATTGCTCCATATTGCGTCATGTTTATCTTGTTGCATTTCAAGTGTCTAGGATTCTTTATCCTACTCATGCATCGCATTGCATGAATATGATAAAGAGGGGCATCTGTAGACACTCAAAATTTTCTGTACACCTGTCACTAACATTGCAGGAGGACAGCTTCGTCTTTCAAGAGGGAACTCTGGAAGACAGTTCATATCTAGTCCGAATACTACCAAAAGTTCAGCATCAACCCCGGAGTACACACCGAGAGTAACAAATCTAACCTCGAAGATAACCCCGAGGCATGCAGATCTAATACCAGAACACACACCGGAGAATACCGATTAATCTCAGAGATAACCCCAAGGTATCCAGTCTCAGTCCCAACCGTGGTAATAGCTACCAACCTTGGTGATAACCCCAAGGAATGTAGTTCCAGCGATAACCCCGAAAATGCTTGTTTCAAATGCAAGCAACTTCAATCTCGACGCTCACAACAAGATACTCAGTACCAACCTGGATATAACACCGGGAGGACAGGCACACCTCAGAGATGACACTGAGGACCTTCAACCATTACAGCAGTCCAATCTCAAAGATAACCCTGAGTAACGTTTGCTTTATCAGCCCAAACCGGAGATAACCCTGGTGAGGGACAAAGTCATCATTTCACCACCATGACGCCACATCACATCATCTCAACATTTCAGACATACATTTCAACACAGAAATGTCCCACAAAAGCTCTGAAAAACCAATCCCGAGTGACTATTACGCAGGATAACGGATAGAATTTGAAGCTGAAGACCGGAAAGCATCGTCCCATCTTCATAACTTTGTACAACCTCTAATCCCATGTCATTGCGTAACTCTCAACAACGGCGATTCAAAATAGGTCCTATATACCTCAGTCTGATGCCTGAATTGTAATTCTAAAAGTTCGAGTGGACATCACGTTGCCCGCGTACACGTACTAGGAGACGACGCGACCCGCGAAGCCCGGGGCACCCCGGGAAGCCTCTGGTACACCTACAGCCCACCTGCGGCTCCACTCTCTATAAATAGAGGGCTTGGGGTGGCCATTTTGAAAGGAGAGAGAGCGAGGAAGCTCTGTCCAATTTTTTCTGTACTTGCAATATACTGAGTGCTTTTCCATTTTAAACACCTGTGAGCTCACATATAGCTATTTTTGTACCTACAAAAGCTAGTGTTTATCTACTTTAAAGATATAGAAGTCTTCTTTGGCAGCCCACTGTAAGCCTTCGTACACACTTTAAAGTCTTTCTCTCCATCTTTGCACACACCCTTCTTTAAGTTGAGAGTCGTGTTGCGTTTGTTTGCTCAGACTTCGGTCCGTGGTTTTATTTCAGTTTGTATATATATATATATATATATATATATATATATATATATATATATATATATATATATATGGACTAACATTATCGAGTTATGCCTCGATTGAGCCTAGACTTCGGTCTAGAGCGTTTACTTGCTTTTGTATATATATACAGTTATATATATGAATTGCGTGTCGAACTCTGTTTGATGAGCCTAGACTTTGGTCTGGAGCGTTTATTGCCTTAATATATATATACTATATTTATATATATTAACTGTTGTCGGACTTTGTTCGATGAGCCTGGATTTTACATCCGGTGCATTTATTGCTTTAATATATATATATATATATATATATATTTATATTTCATCCCACCTAGAGTTTACTTCGTGGTGGTTGACCGTTTTTACTGCTTTTTGTACATTTCGTCCCGCCTGGAGTTTCCTCCGTGGCGGTTGATAGCTTTTACAGCTTTATTTACATTTCTGATCCCCCATGGAGGTGCTTCGTGGTTGGTGATCATGTCTGTATATATATATATTTACGGTTTTTATATATATACCTACTTACTATGTTTATATCAATTGCGGCATCATGTAAGCCTAGGAATCATGTGGTCACAGATTCAGTCCACTGAATCTAGATTCAGTTCCCGTGATGGACCTTTTCAGCTGTAAGCAGCTTGTAAATTTATCTGGGATATCTGTATTACCTCAGATAGTTTTCATACCCACGGGGAGTTCAGCATCTTTTATACATTATTTTCATACAGATGCCTCGCACTTGTAAAATAAAATTAATCCAGCCGAATACGGAATAAAATGGAAGTATCAAATGCCTCAATTACTATTGAGCACAGGGTTTGAAAAACCTCTCTTACAAAACATCACTGCTATATCTTGTTTAAAACTGAATTTTTACATAAATTCAAACCCTTTGTATATAGGTGCAAATGAGGCATAGCACTACTTCTAAATAACAGAACATTTACCCACACACACACATATTCAGATAATAATTTCTTGAAAAGTGGCGGTCACCGTGGCAACACGGATGTCGGGGGGTGTCTAACACCTTCCCTCTGCATAAGTAAGTTGCCGGACCCTAAATGAATCTCGGTTTCACCGACCCGTTTAGCAGTGTCACATCACTAGGTCAATGTGCAAACCTTTTCTAGGTTGTGCTGGTACAACCAGTTAAAAAACCAACTGGCGACTCTTATAGTCCAGTCGTTAACATTACACATGTTGGACCATTTTTACTTGTTTTTTCAAATAAATCTCACATAAAATGAGAACACAAAAAAACTGGTAACGAAAAGGGGCAAATAAAAATTCCGACGTCGACAATCATGATAAAATTGATTGTTTTCGTAAGATCGTTAGTTTTCATATTCCTAACCAACTTGTTATGCAAATTCAAACAACCAAACCACTAAAATCAATCACTGTCATATCAAGCCATAAAGCCATTCGTTTATTAAAAAACAGATGTCAAGATTTCTTTGCCCATGTCATGGATTTAAACAAAAATACATCAGATTTGAATGATATTTATGTTGTTAATGAATTTCCTGACGTATTTTCTGAAGAACTTCATTGCCTACCCCCAGAGCGTGAAATCGAATTTTGTATTGACTTTGAACCTGGTACAAAACTCATTTCCAAAACACCATATAGAATGGCTCCTATTGAACTTCAGGAACTGTTAGACATTGATTTCATTCGTCCTAGTACATCTCCTTTTGGTGCTCTTATTTTACTCGTAAAGAAGAGAGATGGGAGTATGCAACTTTGCATTGACTATCGTGAGTTAAACCATATCACCATCAAAAATAGGTACTTGTTACCTCACATTAATGACCTTTTTGACCAGTTAGAAGGTGCTAAATACTGCTCAAAGATCGATCTTCGTTTCGGATATCATTAGTTAAAGATTAAAGCTGATGACATTCCAAAGACAGCTTTCAGAACTCGGTACGGGCATTACGAATTCCTAGTCATGTCTTTTGGATTGACTAAGGCTCATGTTGCCTTCATGGATATGATGAACCGAATATTTAAGGAATATTTGGATTATTTTGTGGTTGTTTTTATTGATGACATCCTCATCTACACCAAAAGTCGTGAAGATCATGAACAACACTTAAGGCTGATACTCCAAAAGTTTCGTGAAAACAAGCTATATGCCAAGTTGAAGAAATGCACGTTCTGGCTTAAGAAAGTTGCATTCCTTGGGCACGTGATATCGAAACATAGAAAATCAGTTGACCCGGCGAAGATTGAAGCAATACAAAGTTGGGATCAACCTAAGTCAGTAACCAAAATACGTAGCTTTCTGGGCTTAGCTGGTTATTATCGGAGATTCGTGGAAGGATTTTCTCGAATCACCACTCCATTAACTCAGCTGACTCGAAAAGATACAAAGTTCGAATGGAGTGAGGAATGTGAGAAGAGCTTCCAAGAACTCAAGATGAGACTCATTTTAGCACCTGTTCTGACAATACCATCAGGTTCGGAGGTATTTTTCACCTACAGTGATACTTCAGGCAGAGGTTTAGGATGTGTTCTCGTGCAACATGGGAAAGTCATAGCCTATGCCTCATGATAACTCAAAAAATATGAGAGGAATTATCCTACTCATGATCTAGAGTTAGTAGCAGTCATTTTCGCGTTAAAGATTTGGAAACACTACCTGTATGGGGAGAAAGTGGAGATCTATCACTACAGGAAAAATCTCTATATGTGACCAGAGTTTTCAACGACCGCTCTATTCGGTCGGTGATAGTAGTAATAGCGACTGCCATCTACGACTGGTATTGATTCTAGTCGCTAGTTTATATCAGCGACTCCATGCAGTCGCTGAACGATCTCTAGATTGAATTTCCCTCCCAAAAATTGGTACAAAACGTTGGCGCGGATGTCTTGTGCAACTAATCTCTATTAGCGACCGCCTAGCGGTCGCTAACACGTCCACGTCATTAAAAAGTAACGGCCGCATGCGGTCGCTGATGGCGGTCGCTAATCCTCTTAAACGTAATCAGACTCAGGCATTCGCTCGATCAGCAGAAGAAAAGAAAAAGAGGGAGAACAGAAGAGGGAGAAAAGGGAGATGGGGGAGAAGAGAAGAGGGAGGGAAATTGCAAGCCACCGCTGCCGCCCGTCTCAACAACTCAGGTATTAACTACAAATTTTTCATCTTCTTCAATAGTGTTCTCTCAAATCAGAACTTTTGCAAAGTATTGTTAGTGTGATTTTTGTGAATTTGTTACCTATCATAGCTGAATAATGTAGTGAATAGTATGATGCTACAATAATTTTTATATTTTTGGGCTTGTGACAAGTTATTGCAAGGTGCATTGAACTAGTACAATACTTGTAATTTGTAATCCTGAAAATTAGTGGGATGAATAATGTTCTTTTCAAATGGGGTTTTCAGATGTGCTTGGTTAATATTTTATCAAATAAATAAACTCATAGACTGAACTATCAAAGTGAAAAGGAAATTATCAATTTCAAACAAAAAAAATACTAACATTTTAAAAGCCCTCTTCAATTATCCATAGTGAACTCATAACCAAATTTGTACATAATATGGTTTTTATTCATCATTCTATTTTTGTAAATTTTTTACCCAACGTTCATTTTAGTTTGTAAATCTTCTCCGACATGATTCCACAATCTAGTTTCACCTCCAAAATTTTCAACTTGTGAAAACTACTTTAAGTCGATTATATTTTGCATCACCCCATCCGACTTTCTTCTCGGAGGAGAAGCTTCTTCTAAACAATATATTACTACCTTATATAGACTTAAAAAATACACACCAGCAAACATAAATTGCTGCCATGCATATACTTCAAGGAATTACAATAATCCACATGTCTTAATAATCATATATATGGGTTCAATCCAAATTCAGAACACAATTGAAAGCCCAAAGCCATTTAGAAGGCAAGTTTGACGCAACAGTTATCTGATGGTTTCGACAAGTTTACAAACGCTAATAATTCACTAAAACTTTAATAACGTTACTTGGTGGAGTAATCTTTAGATGAAACGACCAACCCACGACCTTTCCCTGGCCCCACGATAGACTGTTTCAATAATTTCAATGAACTCCTACTTGTCCTTCAGTGCCTAGTTGATCTTATTGTTGTTCCCGGTGCCAAGATCAATCATGATGTGCTTGTTCCTAAAAAAGAACAAGACAGTTGAGGGATCATACAGTTCATACATAGTATTGGTTTTTTAACATGTCAAATTAGTAAATTAATTAACTTATTCCAAACAGCCTTAGAGAGGGGGGAAAAAGAAAAAAAAATAAAACAATATATATATATAAAAGGGAAAAGAAAGAAGAAGAAGCTAGTTTCAACATATAGAATAGAAGGTACCTTGGTGCTTTACTTCAATATATATCAACATGGTTTATATTTACTTAGGTGAGTTTACATGGGAACACATCCTTTTTTATCTACTTTTTGTATTTATGCATGTTTTTGTGATGATATATAACATTATTGCTTAAATATTGTTCTTATATAGGTTATATATTTAATTTGCAAGAATGAATTGCTTATATTAGTTAATTACCTCATAAAATGACTTGGCATTACCAAAGATGAAATCTATTGAGCCTTGAATGTAGCAATCCTTTGATCAAAAGCTTTGTCAACTAAAATACATCTTGGTGGCCAAAAGCTTTATTTACCTTACCTAATCATCAAGGTTCGTCACACTATCTTCGATCCTAGCTAGGTTAAATTAATGTTGTAGTCTACGAGGTTGTGACTACTAATAATATGTCAATCCTTGCCATATAGAACAAAAAACTTCTACATACAAACTTCTACATGTGGCAGGAAAATAAAGTAATATCCCCACAAATCATAGTATGAGTAAAGAAAATCAACAGAAGATGGGGACAATGATCCACAGGTAGAAAGTTGTGAACTTTGAATTTGTAGTATACTCCTGAACTTTTTACTGTTTTAATTTGCATTCATTCGGTTGGACATTGGTCTTATTATATTGGGAATTTGTATATTTCTCTTGGTTTATGTCTTGGGTGCCTAGAAATGACCATCTATGCATGATGTCGTGCATGTGGATAGTCCATATTATAGGGGAGACTCTGGCAAAAAAAATTTGTTGGTCGGGTAGTTGCAAACATTTAAAATATTAACGACCTCTTTATGTGCTTACTAGTATGCTCAAGTCATATGCTTACTAGCTAGTATATATGCTCAATCCCATTCAGCTACAAGTATGCTCAAGTCATATGCTTACAATCATGCTATACATTAATAAGCTCGTGTTGTCTGTAGTAGGTACCATGGTATTGTGGACCTCTATTCAGACCGTAGTTGGATGGCACAATGAAAGTCAAGTGCCCAGATAGGTGCTACAGCTGAATTTAGAGCTGGTTGCCAAGTGTTTTTGGAGTATGTGTATAGTCACCCGAAATGTGTGAATGGTCGAAACAAGATAAGATGTCCTTGTTTGAAGTGTAAGAATATAAATTATATGGATAGAGACGTGGCAAACTATCATTTACTTGTTTCTGGGTTCATAAAAAGTTACGAAGAAAGCTGGTGGGCACATGGGCATAGAAGAGATAGTGGCATCGCACAAGTACATAATCCAGGCAGTAGTACCCATCGTATGAATGACATGGTTCATGATATTGCATGACCGGATTTTGATTGGGAACAAGGTAGAGAGCAACCTATGAATTCTGATGCCAAATGTAAGACTCCAAATTTTATGAATAAAGATTAATTTTCTCGAAATATTTTTTTGAGTATTAAGGTGTGGATTTGATATAATATTATAGTTGTGGATAATATTTATAAATTTTACAAAGTAAGCAAGTTGTCATAAAATATTCGTTTGGTCGGGGAATATTCATTTTATTTGGAAATATTCGTACGACGACACAATCATTGGTAGACCCCACAACAGAATTACTGTCGGAGTTAGAAAACGACATAAACACCTTTTTATAAAAATAACGGCGAAAGTTTTACCGTTAAACTGTTGAAATATCCGGTGGTAAAAGTACAGTAATACGCATTGTTGCATAGTAGCACACGGTATTTTACAGTATCTTTGATTATTGATGCATACGTGAGAAGTCACTTAGTTTTATTCAATTATTACCACAGTAATTGCTACACAGTGTCTCTCATATTATTGATTCAATTATTGTCACAGTTTCATCTGTACAATATTTTATATTATTAAATCAATAATTGAGACGACAAAGTTATTCATATTATTATTTGTATTATTGACGATGTCTTGAAAGTTCTGTCGAGGAAAGAGGTTTGGTTACCTAATTGCGCGCCAATAGGGAGAAATCCTTATCGGAAAGCCCCCTCTTTCCTGGGAATGATCTGGTTGTTAAATATTGTGAGTTATAATATTAATGATGAATAAGTTCATGTTAATTAAAGATTTTTGTTCATTTAGTTTTCTTTAATTCTTATGTGACCTAATTACCCTCAGAGGAGGTAATTCTGTGATTGGCTAGTTTTGTTATAATTGACCAAACGGGAAATTAATCAGATAAATGAGCAATTAATTGTTATTGGTTCACATGCAAATTACTGTTGGTTCACATGTATGAAACTATTGGTTCACATGCATGTACTATTAGGGGAGGTGGTGCAAGATTGATAATACTTACAGGACTAAATTAAAAATAGAGGTAAAGATGAAGGTACTATACTGTAATAATTCGAGCCCCTAAACGTGCAATTATCATAACTATGTTTTCCTATAAATAGAAGCTCATTTCTTCTTTCATTCTCACCAATTCACTAAGACTCATAAGAGCAACTATAGAGAGAGAAACTATAGAGAGGAAGAAGAAGAGTATTCTACTACTTCACTATTCCAGTATCCAGTCTTCTACTAAGGTAAATGATATTATTTTTGTTCAATATTCGTATGAAATAATATTTTCTTCCATACTCTGTACTATGTAAGTAATATTATTTCTTTTCGTATTCCTAAGTCTACACTCATTTTGTTAAAGTATTGCTTCTATACTCCGTGAAATTAGTAGAATATCCTTGAAATTTGTGTTTCATCTAGTATCGTTTCACAAGGATATTTTTCTGAACATTCTTGTTAAATTTTAAGATTTTCATGCCGGAGTACTAATCACAGGGTACTATTTATATAGTACTATTCACGGGATACTATTCATAAAGTACTATTTACGAGATACTATTCACGAAGTACTATTCATAGGATACTATTCACAAAGTACTATTCTCGAAGTACTATTCCCAAATTACTATTCATGGGATACTATTCACTCGGGTACTATTCACCCGGGGTACTATTTATAACAAAAATTGATTTCTTTTCCGTCTAAATTATTTTTGATACAATATTATTTTTGAATTTTACTTCACAAAGCAGTATCATGTTGACAAGCTGGACATTATTGAATTCTGGATAAATTGAATTATAAATCTTTAAAATTTACCCTTTTCTTTCATTTAATTGAATTCTTATATCATTGTCATCATCCTCATGCTTATATTGTGATAAAATTCATCTTTGGCCCGTAGTGCATAGATGGCCTGTTGATTCGTATGATTATGACCAGGGATCTTTCGATATAATCATGACTTGTAATGTTACAAATGATGTGGTAAAAGTCCTCATTGGCCCTAGTGCATCGGTTGACAGTTATTGGTATGATCATTACCATACGTTCTCTTCAGCCAAGGGTTCAAAGATGAATTGTTGTTTGGCATGTTCATGACCATTGGTGAAAATACGAATATCCTTGGCTCGTAGTGCATGGATAATTCGTGGTTGTGATACTAATGAATATCCTTGGCCCATAGTGCATGGATAATTCAGTGATGTGGATTATTTATTAAGCTGAGTCTCATCGATAAAATTGATGATAAACTTTTTAAATTATAGAAAATAGTAGATATCATGCTTTACTTGACTCTTCTAATGGATTGTCTGTTCCACTGCAGTTAAACTTGTTGTCTATTGTATTCTATCAGTTTAACACTGTTGAGGGATAATGATAATTTATTCTGCATTATCTTAGTCATAATATTTCTTACTGGACTAGTTGAGCTCACACTTTTCTTTCACTGTTCTCTTCAGGAATTGAGAATATAGCTGGGACTAGTCGGGGAATGGAGTGACGGTCCAGATGGTTGTTTTAGTAGTCCTCATTATTCTGTAAAATAGTGTGATAATATTTGTAATGAGAATTAAATTTGAGTTTGGATATTGCCTAGAAGACAATATTAATGTTAAAACTCAGTTATTGTGTTGTTGTATTTTGCACGACAGTTGTATAAATTAAGTTTGTATTTAAATTTTGTACCATGTATTTGGCAACTCAAAATGAGTGATGTATACCTATTTTGGGGGCTTCACATTTGGTATCAAAGCTTAGGGATATGATTCCTGGCTGAGATGTGAGATTAGAACTAGGAGTGGAGAGACGGGTTAATCCTTCGGTAGTATGAGCAACTATAGAGAGAGAAACTATAGAGAGGAAGAAGAAGAGTATTCTACTACTTCACTATTCCAGTATCCAGTCTTCTACTAAGGTAAATGATATTATTTTTGTTCAATATTCGTATGAAATAATATTTTCTTCCATACTCTGTACTATGTAAGTAATATTATTTCTTTTCGTATTCCTAAGTCTACACTCATTTTGTTAAAGTATTGCTTCTATACTCCGTGAAATTAGTAGAATATCCTTGAAATTTGTGTTTCATCTAGTATCGTTTCACAAGGATATTTTTCTGAACATTCTTGTTAAATTTTAAGATTTTCATGCCGGAGTACTAATCACAGGGTACTATTTATATAGTACTATTCACGGGATACTATTCATAAAGTACTATTTACGAGATACTATTCACGAAGTACTATTCATAGGATACTATTCACAAAGTACTATTCTCGAAGTACTATTCCCAAATTACTATTCATGGGATACTATTCACTCGGGTACTATTCACCCGGGGTACTATTTATAACAAAAATTGATTTCTTTTCCGTCTAAATTATTTTTGATACAATATTATTTTTGAATTTTACTTCACAAAGCAGTATCATGTTGACAAGCTGGACATTATTGAATTCTGGATAAATTGAATTATAAATCTTTAAAATTTACCCTTTTCTTTCATTTAATTGAATTCTTATATCATTGTCATCATCCTCATGCTTATATTGTGATAAAATTCATCTTTGGCCCGTAGTGCATAGATGGCCTGTTGATTCGTATGATTATGACCAGGGATCTTTCGATATAATCATGACTTGTAATGTTACAAATGATGTGGTAAAAGTCCTCATTGGCCCTAGTGCATTGGTTGACCGTTATTGGTATGATCATTACCATACGTTCTCTTCGGCCAAGGGTTCAAAGATGAATTGTTGTTTGGCATGTTCATGACCATTGGTGAAAATACGAATATCCTTGGCTCGTAGTGCATGGATAATTCGTGGTTGTGATACTAATGAATATCCTTGGCCCATAGTGCATGGATAATTCAGTGATGTGGATTATTTATTAAGCTGAGTCTCATCGATAAAATTGATGATAAACTTTTTAAATTATAGAAAATAGTAGATATCATGCTTTACTTGACTCTTCTAATGGATTGTCTGTTCCACTGCAGTTAAACTTGTTGTCTATTGTATTCTATCAGTTTAACACTGTTGAGGGATAATGATAATTTATTCTGCATTATCTTAGTCATAATATTTCTTACTGGACTAGTTGAGCTCACCCTTTTCTTTCACTGTTCTCTTCAGGAATTGAGAATATAGCTGGGACTAGTCGGGGAATGGAGTGACGGTCCAGATGGTTGTTTTAGTAGTCTTCATTATTCTGTAAAATAGTGTGATAATATTTGTAATGAGAATTAAATTTGAGTTTGGATATTGCCTAGAAGACAATATTCATGTTAAAACTCAGTTATTGTGTTGTTGTATTTTGCACGACAGTTGTATAAATTAAGTTTGTATTTAAATTTTGTACCATGTATTTGGCAACTCAAAATGAGTGATGTATACCAATTTTGGGGGCTTCACATTTGGTATCAAAGCTTAGGGATATGATTCCTGGCTGAGATGTGAGATTAGAACTAGGAGTGAAGAGACGGGTTAATCCTTCGCTAGTATGACCTACCTAAGTTATTTGTTATTTAATTGGTCGGTCAGAGTATAGGGATAATATGTGGCTTGTCAATTAACCCTTGTTTTGTGGCAGTGTTTGAAAATGACATCTGAGAATGTTGAGATAAGCAATGGAGCACATGAGACCGTTGAGTCACCACCGATCAGTAACCAGGATAATGTTCATCAGGAATGCAATAATGCTCGTGTAAACAACACCACCGACCAAATGATGAACGATGATACGTTTAGGAGTTTTTTAGAATTCATGCAACACCAAACGAGAGAAACTCATGTTCAAAATGCAGGTAGAAACACTGGCAACTCACGGTTGGTCACCGCTAATCAGTTCAAGGATCTAGGACCACCGGAGTTTTTGGGAAAGTCAGAACCACTTAAGGCGGAGATGTGGATAAAGCAGATCACCAAGATATTTGATGTCTTGGAATGCTCAGAGAAGCAAAAGGTTCCCTTCGCCACCTTTATTTTACATGAAGAAGCAGATTACTGGTGGGAATCTGAAAAACGTACTCATCTTTCCGCACTAAAGATGTCTTGGGAGAAGTTTCAAGAATTATTCAACGACAAGTACTTTCCTGAAAGTATTCGTCACATGAAGGAGGTAGAATTCATCAACCTGGAGCAAAAAAATATGACAGTGTCACAGTATGAGGCTAAGTTTGCGGAGTTATCCCGGTTTACATCCCATTTGGTAGATAATGAGGAGTGAAGGACGCGAATGTTTCTGCGAAGTTTGAAACCCGAAATACGTTAATACCTCATTTCTCACAAACTTTGTTTATATTCAGATGTTGTGAATAGGGCTCAGTTATTGGAACGAGATAATGAGTCAACCCAACCAAGAGAGCAACCGACAAATCGATAATACCAGTGGTAGCAGTCATCAAAGCGGTGACAACAAACGTGGATGGAATCAATATGCCAAAAATGGTAACCACTTCGGTGATAATCATGGCCAAGACAATACAAGTAAAAATTTCAAGAAGAGAAGATTCAACAATGATGGAAAGACTGTAGCGCCTGCACTCGTTTTCAAGGAAGGAGAATGACCACCGATCATAAGCTTCAAATGCGGAGGGGAGGGACACATCAGTCCAAACTGCATGATGTAGTCCAAAGCATATTATAATTTCAAAAGAGAAGGTCACCTAGCTCGATTTTGTCATGTAGTGAAGTCAAGTCTAGCTGGGATGGTAACGCCAAAGGATGTCCCAGATAAGTCAAAATTGGTAGTTTAAGAGAGCATTTTTCGTGACAAGGAACCCGAATGAAGTTATCACGGGTAAGCTAACCATAAACTCTTGCAAAGTCTATACCTTATTTGATACCGGTTCTACCCATTCTTTTATTTCTCCTACTTGCGCTCAACGTTTAAATTTAACTCTGGAGAAATTAGACTTTAACTTATCTGTTGAAACTCCGTTGGGAGAAACCTTCGTTATATCCACTGTTTATAAAACCTGTTTGATTCAAATCGACACTCTCATGTTACCTGTCGATCTTATCTATTTGAAAATACTTGCATTCGACGTGATTTTAGGAATTGATTGGTTAACTACTCATCATACTAAAATTAATTATTTTCGTAAGGTTGTTAGCTTTCATATTCCTAACCAACCTATTATGCGAATTCAAGTAACCAAATCACTATAGTCAATCACTGTCATATTAAGTCATAAGTAAAGAACCCCAAGCCTTTCGTTGGTGACTTCCTTATGTGGGATGCTACAAAGCCAGACTCTCCATAGGGGACGCCGTGAATAACGGTGGTAAGTTGATAAGTATCAATGTAAGGTGATATCCAAGTCTTGGATGAGAGTCATAGTTTTAAATGATATTTCTATTGTTAATAAATTTCCTGACGTATTCCCCGAAGACTTCCTAGCCTACCCCTAGAGCGTGAAATCGAATTTTATATCGACCTTGAACTCGGTACAAAACCCATTTCTAAAAACCTTAAATATTTCTTCACCCAAAATTAACGTAACATGCGCCAAAGACGTTGGCTCAGGCTGTTGAAGATTACGACTGTACCATTCAATACCATCCTGGAAAAAGCGAACATGGTAGATGGCGCGTTGAGTAGAAGATCGTATGCTGTTACGCGTGCGACGTTGTTAACACAAAGACCCAATTCGTACAACTTATAAAAGATGGAGATAGAGTTAAAGACTCTAAGAACCTACGTGAAGATAACGAATATACAATTAGAACCGACTTTAATTGATAAAGTTAAAGCCGCTCAAGCTACATACCTGGAGCTGATGAATGTGAAGAATAAGGTGCAAGAAGGCGTTATTTTAGAAGTAAGAATTGACGAAGAGAGGAAAACTCAACCCTCAATTTTATTGGTTTATTTGAAATCCTCGATTGAGTAGGAACTGTGGCCTATAGACTCGCTTTACCGCCAAGTATATTGCGTGTTCATAACTTTTTCACGTATCGATGTTACATAAATATGTGGACGACCCAAACCACATTATTGAATTAGAACTAGACGAGATAGCAGAAGATTTAATGTATGTGGTGATACCTGTTAATGTGATGCCCCCAAATTCGGGTTCCTTCGAACCACGGATCCGGTCCGCCATGATACTACTATCGTCAACTATTTATATCAATTATTCATAACTTAATGAATATAACTTTGCTTATTACAATTTTGAAAATAAATTCTTTCCATTTCCAGGATCTATATAATGACCCCAAACTTTTATAAGTTTCAAATCTTGGTCATTTACCATTCCTGTCTTACATCATATTCGATGTTATAATAATATGCGGAATAATTTAAACATTTTCAATTTCCTTAAAAAGCTTCTATTGATTTCTTAACTTAAATCAATTACATATCCTTGAATCAAATTATGTTATGATTCATTCTATTCGAATTATTGTATAAATTTTTACATCTCGATTTGAATTCCTCTATGTATCACATAATACAACTTTATAACTCAACTTGTATTACACATCGTAAACTACTATCATGTACATCTCTTATAACCTAAACATGGTTCAAGAGCATCTATTTAAATAATAAATCAATCTCCTTTGATTACTATTGAACTCTATCAATCAACTATCACGTAATCTTTATCGTGAGTCCTTAACCTGCAAAAGTGATTATTTGCAAGGGTGAGCTTAACAGCCCAGCAATTCTAACAGTTTTCATGCAGCTCATAGCATATAATAGCATACTCAGCTCATGCATTCATAATCCATTAATATTTACTACGCATGTTACTTCTCATATAACAGGCATATAGGTTTATTTCACAAGCATATCATCAAAGATCAACTTTCACATTTCATATATATCTCATATGCATTTCATATATATACATCAACATTCTCATGACATAATATAGCTCAAATAACAGTTATCGAATTCATATAACAAATAGGAACTGGAAGACTTTCCTAATTCGTAGTTTATCAACTACTACTTAACTGCTTAAAGCTTATCTACACTTCGTGTATTCCTACACAGTTATATAATCATGAATTCACATCTATTAGTCATATATTTTATACATTCTTAATATAATAATAATGTTACATTATTTTCTAACTAGGTTTGTAAAACCTATATTTTACTTTCTCATCATACTCTTAGAATATCTAGGTATGTATAGGTATACCTTAACCACTCGTACTTGATATCAACATTCATATATATCTACCACACACTTGACTCGCTGTATGTTTGACACATTTAAAACTCATTTAGGTCAGTTCAAACGTATACATACACGTCTAACTTAGTTGTAACTTCATACAACATCACCTATCCTATATTTTCATAGCACAAATCAGATCACAAATTCAAACAACGTATCGTTACTTTATATCTTGAAAACATTTCTTTGGACTTTAACATTTGAAAGTCCTAATTAACATTCATCTCTATCACATAGCATGCTTCTTACACATT
Source organism: Panax notoginseng (assembly GCA_016801055.1). Lineage (NCBI taxonomy): Eukaryota > Viridiplantae > Streptophyta > Magnoliopsida > Apiales > Araliaceae > Panax > Panax notoginseng. Next base: position 72,372,143 of record CM029019.1, read on the forward strand.
ACATAGCATATTGGTCATATATTACAAGTTAAAGTAATCATATAAGCATGCCTTGAACTTCATATTAAAAACAAAAACTACTCATGACTGCAGGATGGCACAGCTGCGCCATGGCTAAGCCTAGGGTCGGCGCAGCTGCGCAGCCCTCTGGCCAAGCCAAGACTTAGCTGTTGCCTTGAGGTTTCTGTCCGGCATGAGCACAGCATTCACACATAATATATTTTGTCATGTTAAAGGTCTTTTCATACTTCTCAAGTCAATCTAGGTTTCCCACTTTTATAATATAGTTCTAAGTTAAACATTTCGACAAGTTAAAGCCATTCATGGTCATGAAACCACAAAGTCTAATATGATTGCTTTCTAAACACATAAGGTAGCCATAAAACTCATTTTAGGCATGCTTGTGAGTATTCATATTGCATGCATGCAACTATTCTAGTTATTTTTTAAAAATATGCTTTATTTAGTTTTAACTTAATTTCACAACTCTTAACATCGTAGGCATATATGTATATGATACATTAGCAACCCTAAAAGTAACATCAAACATGTTCATAAATGTTAGGTTCTAACTCTTGAAGTATTCACGTTCAAAGTTCGTATTTTCATTAGTAAAGCTTACTAATAAGTCCAACACGTTCATGCTTCCTTATGAATCATATAAACACAAGTTAACGGGTTATTCATGCATTTCTAAATCATACCAACATGCTTGCAAGTCAGTACATAAACATGGTGTCTTAACTTTTAACATCTAAGCACTCATATATAATGCAACTTATGTTTAAAAACATGTTCAAGGTTGCTTTTGAAATCATTTTAAACTCGAACGATGTTAATTTAATACCTACAATACAACTTTAAAGCTCTAATCATATGTAGTCAAGTCATGTTAACATGCTCGCAAGATCATAATGTAAATCATGTAGCAGTCATATATGTTAGCTTACTATACTAAGCATTTTCTTGAAAACTTCTCTAACACAAAGCCTAATAAGGTGGTCATGAACAAAGGAACTATAAATCATATATCATGCTCATTTACGTGTGAAATTAGTCATAATACCATATTAGCAACAACCTAGCACGACAGAATCCATCAACTGGTTCTGAGGTACGGCGCAGCTGCGCTGCACCCTAGTACAAACAGGGCGCAGCTACGCCACATCTAGTTCAGAAGCAGTAAGTATACTTTGTTTTGCAAAGTAACTACTAAATCAATTTCCAACAGTTTGAGCTAGTTCCAAACCATCATTAAAATGTTCATACATGTAAGTAAACTTCCTAAACACCTTATAACATGTTAATTCATATCAATTAACATATGAATTCAATAAATTTCAAGAACTAAACTAGACTCATTTCAAGAACATAGTTAGAATTTATACCTTCTTGAGCTTGAATTGGACCTCCTACACTCTGAGTATGCTTCTATAGTAGCTCATCAACTTATACTCTCCAATTAGACTATCAAACAACTTCTTAGCAACACAAAATCTGAATTTAAGCTTGTATTTATAGAAGAAGCATGGACTAGACATCGGCATTACACTAAGGTTGGGTTCATGGTGTAATGGAATAATTCATTGTTTAATCAAGAGTGGTTTAACAACCCTCCACCAGCCATTGGCCTTGCAATCATCACCTATTCCATAGCCTTTTGGAAAATACGTGTTTTAGCTTTAAGTCACTATTCATGTACTTTGTGACACTCAATTTGGGACAAGTGAGAAGAAAAATCTCAGCAATCTTACAAAACATAGGTTATACACTTTTACACAAACCCTATTCTTATGTTATATTGTATACACATATCATCCATACATGGGTTATAACATAATGTCACAATATGATTTACATAATTAATATTTCAAGGTAGTAGATGTGATATGAAAATGTAACATACATATAATCCATGTACATTTTATCACACAGGTATATTTTATTAAAATAATAGTTTACAATATGTTCATGGTATATTATTTTAATATATGCCCACATACATATTGTCACATACACATTTCATGATGTATTCATATCATATAGTTTCAATAAATCTTAATATATGGTTACTAAATATAGTATAGTCACATAAGTGTCGCACTACACTATATAATTCAGTTGTATTTCATATATATAATATATTTAATATCTCCTTTTTACTATTAATCACTCATTGGTATAGAAATAAATATTTTAATAACACATATTATTTACTCCCATCTTTTAGAGTACACATATAATTGTCTCATCACATAGGATGAGATAACCAAACTTATGTAAACAACTCTATGATTTAATCACTTTTACCATATGATTTTTGTATATCATTAGTCACACATCATTTAATCTTAAGCCATAGGTATTATAAATTACTACTACCCACCTTTTCCATATTACACATAGTAATACTATTTAATGATAATATCCATATTAATATTTTAATTGGGCTAAATATCATTCAGTTGGGTACTTTCAACCCATTATCACATTTTAATATCACAACAATTAATTAATATTACTCATTTATTTTCTTTTCAATAATTATTATGCACTCCACTAACTAATAGAATATAATATTCCATAATATCACTTAATTAACCAATATTTATTCTGGGTTAATTAATTAACTCTTATTCAAATCCATTCGTGGACAACTTAATCATCATTTAAGATTTTATTATCCTTATGAGTCCTTAATACCCATTTCTTAAATCTTAAATTCCAAAACTAATCTTACAGATCGGCGCAGCTGCGCTGGTCATAGGCTTGGAAATGGCACAGCTGCGCCATACCAAATTCAGAGGCAGACAAGTTCTGCATTAGCAAAAGTAAAATCTACGCTTCTAAATACTTTACACATCCTCCTTAAGTGTTAACTCGTCTAACATCAATCCCCTCTTTGATTTCACATCATCGATTACTATTTTTCTTAACAATTTAAGGATCACACTTCGAGTTTTGAAACTCTATTTCCCTTATTAGTTTAACCAACTATAACATCTCCTTTACAGTTTCTTACCACCAATAATACAAAACTCGAATATAACACATACATACATTCCTTTAATCTTCACTTCTCGCCATGTATCAATTTACTCAATAATTCTCTAACCACTTTAAAGGTATATAAATTTCCTTCTCTCGTCAACAACGGACACGCATACAAATCTAAACCTAGCACACATCGAGTCTTTAATAGTATTCAATATAGTACACTGAGTGGTTTCCCACAAACAATCAACAAATTAGTTTTCGTCTCGTCTACACTATTTTCACAGTGAGTTAGATCGGTTATTAATTCGTATATACCTCCGCTATCTGAAGGAATCGTTTAGCCCAACTCCTATACATCCACTATTAAAGGTACGGTTGCACTACCTTAGACTTGATACTTACTCGTACATATACTCAAGAAATTGGTGATTATCAAAGATATTTAATGTCACCAACTTACTATTATAAAATAATTTCACATAAATTATTTAATGCCGATAGATAAATTTTATCCATCTTCATATTAATTCATCTCTACAATTTATAGCAAATATATAATAACGATATATATTTATTAAACACAACATAACTTATTACATAGCTCATATTACCCTATATAACACAATACTACATACCTCGTATCACATAAATATTCTTGTTCGAACCCATCTCATACCTTCAGAATTTTTTTATTTACTAAATTCTTATTTTAATAATTTCTAAAAATTCGAGTTTTTACAGTTAAAATCTTGGATAAGAAAAAATATATTCTACACTCAAAGGTTATACCTCAAGAGTTAGAATCTGAAATTAAATCAAGGTATCCTCACCTCTTCGACATACCAGGTACGCACCCATATTTCGAGGACGAAATTTTATAAGAAGGAGAGGTTGTAAGACCCCAAATTTTATGAATAAAGATTAATTTTCTCGAAATATTTTTTTGAGTATTAAGGTGTGGATTTGATATAATATTATAGTTATAGGTAATATTTATAAATTTTGCAAAGTAAGCTAGTTGTCATAAAATATTCGTTTGGTCGGAGAATATTCGTACGACGACACAATTATTGGTGGACCCCACAACAAAATTACTGTCGAAGTTAGAAAACGACAGAAATATCTTTTGATAAAAATAACGGCGAAAGGTTTACCGTTAAACTGTTGAAATACCCGGTGGTAAAAGTATAGTAATACGCGTGATTGCATAGTAGCACACGGTATTTTACAGTATCTTTGATTATTGATGCTTACAAGAGAAGTCACTCAGTTTTATTCAATTATTACCATAGTAATTATTGTATAGTATCTCTTATATTATTGATTCAATTATTGTCATAGTTTCATCTGCACAATATTTTATATTATTAAATCAATAATTGAGATGACAAAGTTATTCATATTATTATATGCATTATTGACGATGTCTAGAAAGTTCTGTAGAGGAAAGAGGTTTGGTCATCTAATTAAGTGCCAATAGGGAGAAATCCTTATTGGAAAGCCCCCTCTTTCCTATGAATGATCTGGTTGTTAAATATTGTGAGTTATAATATTAATGATGAATAATTTCGTTTTGATTAAAGATGTTTGTTCATTTTATTTTCTTTAATTCTTTCGTGACCCAATTACCCTCTGAGGAGGTAATTCTGTGATTCGTTGGTTTTGTTATAATTGACCAAACGGGCAATTAATCGGATAAATGAGCAATTAAATGCTATTGGTTCACATAAAAATTACTATTGGTTCACATGTATGAAACTATTGGTTCACATGCATGTACTATTAGGGGAGGTGGTGCAAGATTGATAATACTTGCATGACTAAATTAAAAATATAGGTAAAGATGAAGGTACTATACTGTAATAATTCGAGCCCCTAAATGTGCAATTATCGAAACTATGTTTTCCTATAAATAGAAGCTCATTTCTTCTTTCATTCTCACCAATTCACTAAGACTCATAAGAGCAACTATAGAGAGAGAAACTATAGAGAGGAAGAAAAAGAGTATTCTGCTACTTCACTATTCCAGTATCTAGTCTTCTACTAAGGTAAGGGATATTATTTTTGTTCAATATTCGTATGAAATAATATTTTCTTTCATACTCTGTACTATGTAAGTAATATTATTTCGTTTTGTATTCCTAAGTCTACACTCATTTTGTTAAAGTATTGCTTCTATACTCCGTGAAATTAATAGAATATCCTTGAAATTTGTGCTTCATCTAGCATCGTTTCACAAGGATAGTTTTCTGAATATTCTTGTTAAATTTTAAGATTTTCATGCCGAAGTACTATTCACAAAGTACTATTCACGTGGTACTATTCACAAAGTACTATTCACAGAGTACTATTTATAAAGTACTATTCACAGGGTATTATTCATAAAGTACTATTCTCGAAGTACTATTCATAAAGTACTATTCATGGGGTATTATTTACTTGGATTTATGATAAAAATTGATTTCTTTTCCGTCCAAATCATTTTTGATACAATATTATTCTTGAATTTTATTCCACAAAGCAGTATCATGTTGACAAGTTGGACATTATTGAATTCTGGATAAATTAAATTATAAATCTTTAAAATTTATCCTTTGATTTTATTTAATTGAATTCTTATATCATTGTCATCATTCTCATGCTTATATTGTGATAAAAGTCATCTTTGGCCCGTAGTGCATAGATGGACAGTTGATTGGTATGATTATGACCAGGGATCATTCGGTATAATCATGACTTGTAATGTTACAAATGATGTGGTAAAAGTTCTCATTAGCCCGTAGTGCATTGGTGGACAGTTATTGGTTTGATCATGACCATGCATTTTCTTCGGCCAAGGGTGCAAAGATGAATAGTAGTTTGGCATGTTCATGACCATTGGTGAAAACACGAATATCCTTGGCACGTAGTGCATGGATAATTCGTGGTTGTGATAATAATGAATATCATTGGCCCGTAGTGCATGGATAATTCAGTGATATGGATTATTTATTAAGCTAAGTCTCAGCAATAAAATTGATGATAAACTTTTTAAATCATAGAAGATAGTAGATATCATGATTTACTTGACTCTTCTAATGGATTGCTTGTACCGCTGCAGTTAAACTTGTTGTTTATTGTATTCTATAAATTTAACACTGTTGAGGGCTAACGATAATTTATGCTGCATTATCTTAGTCTTAATATTTCTTACTGGGCTAGTTGAGCTCACCCTTTTCTTTCACTATTCTCTTTAGAAATTGAGAATATAGCTGGGACTAGTCGAAGAATGGAGTGACGGTCCAGATGGTTATTTTAGTAGTCCTCACTATTCTGTAAAATAGCGTGATAATAATTGTAATGAGAATTGAATTTGAGTTTGGATATTGTCTAGAAGACAATATTTTTGTTAAAACTCAGCTATTATGTTGTCGTATTTTTCACGACAGTTGTATAAATTAAGTTTGTATTTAAATTATGTACTATATATTTGGCGACTCAGAATGGGTGATGTATACCTATTTTGGGGACTTCACACCAAAGCATTCTTTATGTTGTTAGATGAGGGTAGCGAACCGTTGTGGCATGGTTGCACGAAGCACACTACATTGTCTACAGTGACGACATTACTTAACATCAAGGCTGATCACAACATGAGCCATGAGTGTTTTGAGTCACTCTTGAGGGCTATTAAGAGTATGTTGTCTGTCGGTGAAAAATTGCCCGATAACTACTACTATTGTAAAAAAATGGTAAAGAAGTTGGGTCTTGGATATCAAAAGATCGATGCATGTCCGAACGATTGCATGTTGTTTTATAAGGAAAATGAACAGAAGACAAAGTGCGCGTTTTGATGTCATGGTCGATTTAGGCCTAATAAAGAGGGTGTGATTATAAAAAAGCCAAATATACCTTTTAAGATTTTAAGGTATTTTCCAATTACACCTCGGCTCGAAAGATTGTATATGTCTTCAAGAACAGCTGAACATATGACTTGGCTTGCGACATCTCCAACCAAAGATGGAGAACTTTACCATCCCGCAGATGGGCAGGCTTAAAAAGATTTCAACTTAGCACATCCCAGGTTTGCATTGGAACCTAGAAATGTGTGGCTTGGATTGTCCACTGATGGTTTCAACCCGTTCGGCCACTCAGCTGTTCAATACTCCTGCTGGCCTGTGATTGTTACTCCGTATAACTTGTCTCCTTGGATGTGTATGAAACATCCATACTTGTTTCTTTCACTCGTAATTCTTGGTCCCAAGAGTCCTGGAAAAGAACCTAGATGTTTACTTAAGACCTCTTATAGACGAGTTGAAGATATTGTGGGAGGATGGAGTACAGACTTGGGATGTTTTCACGAAAACAAATTTCAACCTTAGGGTAGCGGTTATGTGGACTATAAGTGACTTTCCTGCTTATGGTATGTTATCTGGATGGAGTACACACGGAAGTTGGCTTGTCCATATTGTATGGAGCATACAAAGTCTTTCATCCTATCAAATGGTCGAAAGTCATGCTGGTTTGATTGTCATCGTCGTTTCTTGCCGGTAGATCACCCGTTTCGAAGAAATAGAGAAAACTTCAATAAAGGGAAAGTAGAGAATGATATGCCTGCACCACGACTGTCAGGGACGGAGATGCGTGACCGTGTGATGAGATTGTCGGTCATCCCATTTGGTAAGATTGTTGCCTTTGACATCATCGATGGGTTTGGCGTACCTCATAATTGGGATCGGAGAAGCATCTTTTGGGAACTACCTTATTGGTCTACAAATTTAATTCGTCATAATCTAGGTGTGATGCATATTGAGAATAATGTGTTCGACAATATGTTTAACACCGTGATGGGTGTTGCGGGCAAGATGAAAGATAATGATAAGGCACGGTTGGACATGAAAGATATTTGTAAGCGTCCTGGATTAGAACTTTATGAATCGACTAATGGTAAGATGGTTAAATCGCATGCAAGGTACACATTATCCAAAAAGCAGGTTGAAGATGTGTGCACATCGATAAAGTCTCTAAAACTACCAGGTGGATATGCGTCAAACATTGCAAGGTGTATTACAGGTGGGAAATTACAAGGGATGAAGAGTCATGACTGTCATGTGTTCATGGAGAGACTCATGCCTATAGCATTTCGGGACTTACTTGATAAACCAATATGGGATGCTTTGACTGATCTTAGTCGTTTCTTCAGAGACATATGTTCAAAAATGTTAAATAAAAAGGACATGTCTATACTTGAGAAGAACATCATTGAGATAACGTGTAAGCTTGAAAAAATATTCCCACTTGGTTTTTTTGACTCTATGGAGCATTTGCAAATCCATCTACCCTATGAAGCTCGTGTTGGTGGCCCAGTTCAATATAGATGGATGTACCCTTTCGAGAGGGTCATGGGAAACCTTAAGAGGAAGGTGAAGAATAGAGCTTATGTCGAGGGGTCGATATGTGAGGCATACAGTTTTGATGATATATCTATGTTTGTCTCAGACTATTTTCCTGACGAAGTCTTGACAAAGGCCAATCGAGTCCCGAGACATAATGATGAGGGAAATGTTGAACTAAATAGTCGGCTTTCTGTATTTGGTTTACCGAGTCGTGCGTATGGAAAAAACAAGCGCATATTCCTTTCTGAGCAAGAATTACATGCTGCGCATACTTACATTCTTCTCAATTGCGAGGAGATTGATGAATTTGTGAAGTATAGATGGGACAACGCACAAGTTTCAGTTATTCAGACACTATTTTGGCAGAAAAGGTATAAATGGGACGACGCGCAAGCATCAGTTATTCAGACACTGTTCTGGCAGAAGTACGCCGTCCGAACTAAAGATAATCTGAACAAGGAACGACAGAAAGCCCTGCATAATGTAGAGATTGACCATCCAGGACAGGGTGAACAGTATATGCATGAGCACAGCCCCTGGTGGTGCACACAGCGCATATGGGCGAATATGTGTGACCAATGGAGAGCTGAGAGTTGGGTCAAGAGACACAAGACTGCCGCCTCAAACAGATCCTCAAGTGTACCTGAAGGTGAAAAGGTAAAAGGCACGTATCAGGTCGGTAGTATATCACAGCTACAACATATTGTTGCCAGGGTATGTATGTATAGTAAGCTTATTGGCTTAGTTATTTGTTTTTATGTTTACAGTCATGTTTTGTATTGTAAAATATCATATGTTTACATATTAATATGAGAACATGTTTTGTAGGAGTCTCAGTCTCAAGGTCAACCTATTAATTGGTTGGATGTGTGTGTGGCCACCCGCGATGGTCTCCTGAGGCTGTTCAGATAGCGATAATAAGTTAACTTTATACTAATATCTACGTATACTGGGCGGGCACCTGCAGTCTCTAAGTCCTGATGAGTTTGCGGATGTAGTGGCGGCAGCAGCACGACATCAGGATGGTGATGAGGTATACATAGATATTGTTGTGTCTTACTTATATTTAAATAATTTCTATTGTTTAGCTTTCCCTAAGTCATAGCAGTATCAACACATGTAACATGTTATATTCTTTTGCTAATTACAAGTTCCTACTAATTTGGATGATGATGCATAAAGAGCTACACTTATTTTTTAGATATTTGGGTAGTTGCCTTGTACTTTTATATTCATTCTTTGGACAATTGTATTGATTGAATATTGTGTTGGTTTAAGTGTCTGCAATGGATCGATAGATGTTTATATATACTATTGTACGTGGAAGTGTTAGGATATATATATATATATATATATATATATATATATATATATATATATATAAATCATGGATGGATGTTTATATGGATGCTTATATATACTGTTGTGTTGGGATATAAAGCAGGTACAAAGCAGGGTATATTTTTTTAGGAAATCCATAAAACAGGAAAAAATATTTTTTTAAAAAATATCAACATCAGCGACCGCATGCGATCGCTACTACAGATAGCGATCGCGGATGGCCTTTAGGAAATTAGCAGTCGATGCGGTCGCTATTGTTGATCACTGACACGTGTGCCATGTCAGCCCTGACAATTGACTCATCAGGACTCAGATTAGCGACAACGTCGGTCGCTGATGGCGGTCGCTGATAAGTCAGTCGCTAATATGCGGTAACGACGTTGGCTCGAGCTGTTGAAAGATTATGACCATACCATTCAATACCATCCTAGAAAAGCGAACGTGGTAGCTGACGTGTTGAGTAAAAGATCGTATGTGGGTACGAGTGCGATGTAGATAACACAAAAGTCCATTTTGTATAACTTACAAAGGATGTAGATAGAGTTAAAGACTCTAAGAACCCATATGATGATGTCAAATATATGCGTAGAACCGACTTTAATCGATAAAGTTAAATTTGCTCAAGCTACAGACCCAGAGCTGATGAATATAAAGAAGAAGGTGTTATTCCAGAAGTAAAAATTGACAAAGAAGGAATACTTCGAGTCAAATCCAGACTTTGTGTTCCTAACGACTCTGATTTGAAGTATAAAATCATGATGGAGGCACACAACACACTGTTTAAAATCTATCCTGGAAGTGCCAAAATGTATCGTGATCTTCGACATACATTTTGGTAGAGCAATATGAAGAGAGAGGTCGCGAAGTTTATCTCAAGGTGTTTAACTTGTCAACGTGTCAAGGCGAAGCATCAAGTACCAAAAGGTGCATTGCAACCACTTGAAATTCCAGAATAGAAGTAGGAGCACAACAACATGGATTTCGTTACTGGTCTTCCCAAGGTTTCTTAAGGTATAGATGTAATTTAGGTAATTATCAATAGATTAACTAAGTCTGCTCATTTCTTGCCTATACGAGAAACTTATTCACTTGAACGTCTTGCTCATATGTACATAAATGAGATTATGAGATTGCATGGTATGCCAGTATCCATAGTTTCTGATCAAGACCCAAGATTCACTTCACGATTTTGGGTCAGCTTGCAGAAAGCTATGAGCACTGATTTATGATTTAGTTCTGCATATCTTGAAGATCTATTGAGACTCTGCGTATTGGACTTCAAAGGAAGTTGGGACAAGTACTTGTCATTGGTGGAATTCTCCTACAACAACAGTTATCAAGCAAGTATAGGCATGGCTCCATTCGAAGCGTTGTATGAATGAAAGTGTCGTTCTCCAGTATGCTGGGACGAGGTAGGTGAAGAAACGTTATTGGGACCAAAATTAGTACGCATGACTACGGAAAAGATTCAAATGATCTGACAACGTATATAAACCTCACAAGATCGACAAAAGAGTTATGTTGATCTTCATCGAAAGGACGTGGAATTCAATGATGGAGATCATGTATTGTTACGTGTTGCTCCATGGAAAGGAGTTACGAGATTTGGAAAGAGATGAAAGCTCAACACTCGACTCAATGGTCCATTTGAAATCCTCGGTCGAGTAGGAACTATGGCTTATAGACTCGCCTTATCACCAAGTATGTCTCGTGTTTATAACGTTTTTCACATATCCATGCTACATAAATATGTGGAACACTCAAATCACATTATTGAATTAGAACCAGATGAGATAGCAAAATATTTAACGTATGAGGAGGTACCTATCAAAATCGTGGATAAGAAGAAACATATTCTACGCTCAAAGGTTATACCTCAAGTCAAAGTTTTATGGAGAAACCACAATATTGAGGAAATGACCTGGGAGTTAGAATCTGAAATGAAAACAAGGTATCCTCACCTCTTCGACATACCAGGTACGTATATAAATTTTGAGGGCAAAATTTCATAAGAATGGGAGGTTGTAAGACCCCAACTTTTTTATGAATAAAGATTTAATTTTCTCTAAATATTATTTTGAATAATAAGGTGTTGATTTGATATAATGTTATAGTTATGGGTGATATGTGCAAATTTTGCAAAGTAAGCAACTTGTCATAAAATATTCGTTTGGTCGGGGAATATTCTTTTTGTCGAGAATATTCGTACGACGGCGCAATCATTGGTAGATGATAAGTGGGTTTTATACCTACTTATTAGATATCAATTCACGCAAACTATGCCCGCCTCAAATACATTTTTGTATGTTTTTAGTTACATTTCATGTTATTTTGCATTGCATATACTTAAAACTCCTTTTGGTGAAAAAGTGCAGGAAACGGCCTAATTTGGTGGAATTTGAAGGCACGAGGCGAATGGACGAATGAAGCGAGGCACAAGCTGGGATATGTGTGGCATGAGGATCAAGTGGAGCAGAAGACTAAGCGAGGATGGATGAAGGAAGAGTGGCATGATAAAGAATCAATAGCAGCAGAACATAGAATCAAAGCTGTAAGACCCCGAATTTTATGAAATAAAAGTATTCAATTTTTCTTATAATTACTATTCAGTAAATGGTTAAATTGATAAAAGTTTAAAGTTATGGGTGAAATATGAATTTTTTTCAAAATAAGCAAGTGGTTATAAAATAATCATTGTTGTCGGGGAATATTCGTTTAGGTCGTGGAATATTCTTTCTGTCGGGGAATATTCGTACGACGGCGCATCTATTTGTGGGCCCCATAACAAATAACTGTCGGGTGAAGAAAACGACAAATTTGAGTTTTTACAAATAACGGCGTAGTTGTTACCGTTAACACTGTTGGAATACCCGGTGGTTAAAATACAGTAATATGCGTTATTGCACAGTAGCACACGGTATTGCATAGTATTTTTGAAATTATTGATTCTTACGTAAGAAGGCACTACTCAATAATTGTTACAGTAGTTATTGTTCAATATTTTATTTTATTGATTCAATAATTGTTGCATTGATATTTTATATTATTGTTGTTTCAATAATTGTTGCTGCACAGTATTTTCCATTATCAGATCAATAATTCATATTATTTGAATAATATTATTAGATAACATTATTGGTAATGTCTAGAAAGTTCTGTCTAAGGAGAGGTTTGGTCATCTAATTGCGCGCCAGTAAGGAGAAATCCTTATTGGAAAGCCCCCTCTTTCCTGGGAACGGCCTGGTTGTCATAAATGTGATTCTGTAATATTATTTGTGAATAATTAATTATTGATTCATATGATAAGAAAATATTTATTTTATGTGGATATAAATGAGGGATATATTTTTGTGGTTAAAAATGAAGGAGTTAATGTTGAGGTGTTTTATCAGTATTTTTATCGGAATGGAGGTATTAAAAATCAAATCAGGATTTTTGAGATATTTTGCGGGGGTTATAATTTTTAATCCGACCGTTGGATCGTGGTAATATTTGGATATGTTATACATATATAAGTTGAGTATATGTCCACAAATTTTGAACCGTTAAAAATGAACGTATGATTTATTATGAATTTTACGAGATGACTGGTTCAGAAATTGTTGAATTTTCGGAGTTTATTATTTTGGTGGAAAATTCTAGAATTGGTGGGCCCCACTTGTGGTTGGTGAAGAAATGTGCTGAATTATATTTCAAATGTGGTGGGTGGGAATAGTAGCAGGTAAAGCCATCAGGTTGCAGGTCAAACCTACCAAAATTTTCCTATAAATAGAGGGCTAAGTTAGAATTGAAAATCACACCAGAAACATAAGCTTTCTCTCTTTCTCTCTCTATATTATGAAGCATATTTTGTGAGTTTTTAGATACTTGGTGAGTTGCTATTCATCAGTGCAAGTTTTCTTCAGCATCATATCCGATATCCAGTCAGAAGTACTGCACTTTTGAGGTAAGGGATAGTAAGGGATAGTAAGGGATTTTAAGGGTTGTTATGTTTTTCAGTTTCGTAATTTTTCTGAACTTCAAAAATTTTGGAAAAATTTGAAATGATATTTTGATGAGTTTTATTGATTGTGTCCAAAAATGATGATTTTTGGATGTATAGATTGAGAGTTATGAATTTTATGAGAAAAGACTATTTTAAAAGTAACTGCTTATAATTTCTTGTGGTTAACTCCAAAATTGATGAAATTTTTATTGAGAGTACATGTATATGATAGAAGTATACTCTGTAAATTTCAGAATTTTTAGACAAAAGTACAATTTTTGATAAATGTCTAAATATTCGGCTGTTTTGACCATATGAAAAATAGTAAATGACTTTTAAAAATTCTGAGAAAAATATATGTTCAATATGGGACTATATTCTAATAAATCCCAGAAAAGAAATATTTTTGGAACTGATTTGGTATTTTTCATAAAAATGGTCTAGTTATGAGTAAATGAATTAAATATGTTTTGTGAAGAAAGAAAATTGGAAAATAGGATTTTATGGCTTGAGAATCCTATATGAGGTATATGCAGATTTTTGATGAGGGTTTTGGTTATTGATGATGAAATTGTAAGAGTTGGCATTTTATGATGATTAAATGCATTAATTAGTAAAGTGTAAACAATTAAAATAAATTGTTTATAAATTTAAGTAATGTTATTCTTTCAATATCATTATACCGAAATATTGGTATAGATTTTATTGTGGAATTTCTATCTTTTGTGTCGGGGTTACTATTCATGAGTTACTATTCACGATTTACTATTCATGAGTTACGAATATTACTCTTGAGATTAAAACTATATGTTGATTATATTATTTTTATCATCATATATAACATTTTTATAACCCTGATGTTGAAATTCTCTTTCACTGGAGTGTAAAGATGGGTAGATTATTGGTATGATCATGACTAGGGTTCTCTTTGGCCTATAGTGCAAAGTTGAATTGTGACTGGTATGATCATGACCATTGAATTTATAATTGAATATCTTAAGCTTAAGTGCAAAGGTGAATTGATCAACATGGTTATAATTATTGTTTATATAAATTCTGAAATGATTATATATTTCTTTGAGATATGAATATATTTGGCCTGTAGTGCAAATATGAATTGTTGATGAATATCTTTGGCATGTAGTGCAAAGATGGCCTGTTGATGAATATCTTTGGCCTGTAGTGCAAAGATGACTTGTTGATGAATATCTTTGGCCCGTAGTGCAAAGATGAAGTTATTAGTATGATTATGAACAGGAACTGTGATTTGGTATAACCATGATGTTTGATGTTTCAGGTGATGAAAATTATCTTTGTCCTAGATGAGAAGAGGAATTTAGAACTACAGTTATGATTATGAGTTATTCATATGATTGTGGACCAGAATTGTTGATTGATGTTACAGGGATAAAACATTGTTGGTGAATTTTTAACATGGAGAAAATAATAGACTTTATAGTCTATTTGACTCTTCTAATGGATTGCTCGTTCCGCTGCAACTATGGTTGAAATTTTTATCATTTACCATATGTTCTAAATCTCTGATTTATTATTGATGAAGACTATTGATAAGTTATTTATCTTTAGTCATGATATTCTTTACTGGGCTAGTTGTACTCACCCTTCTGTTCACAATTCCTTTCAGGTAATAAGAGTGTAGCTGGGTCGAGCGGGGGTAACAAGGGAATAGAACGGTGGTCATCATTTAGTAGTTATATTTGGTGAAGAAAATAGGGTGAGGCGAACCCAACGTTGGAAGGGTGTTTTGTCACTATCATACAAGATGTCTAATGACATACAACCTCGTGTCATCATAGGACAGGGTTGTGCTCATCCACTTGCTGAGTATATCTATGGGCACTACCTATATAATCTTGGTGTTTGTTTGAAGTATAATTCTCAGTTAGAGAAAGTGGAGATAATGATAAGTCAAGAGAAGACTCACCATTGGGAAGAATATGATAGTAATCTTCTCGTTTTTCTTTGGGGTCTATTGGATCAACCAAGAATAATTCTGTGGCCATATGATATCTATCATAACCTAGACGCGTGGCCTCCCATGTACGAAGGTTTCCTTGAGCACTTCCCAAAGATTCTAATTTCTAATACAGTTTTTGACTATACCTTTATGTAAGGTATTATTGTGAGATGATGTCCACGGTTGGAACATGAGTCACATTTGGTATATATTTGTATCCAAACTCACAGCATATGTGTTGTTGTATTTTGCACGACAATTGTTGTAATAAAGTTGTAGTTGTTTTCTGTACCATGTATTTGACGACTCAGAATGGGTTGGGTGGAATGGACCTGTTTTGGGGTTGTCACAGGTGGTATCAGAGCTTAGGGATATGATCTCTGGCGGAGATCGGGGAATATAACTAGGAGGGAAGAGATGAGTAAATCCTTCGCTAGTGTGTCATACCTAAGCTTATTTGTTGGTCAGCCATTATATCGGGATATTATGTGATATGTTAATTTGTTAAATTAACCCTTGTTTTTGAAGCTGTATTCTAGAATGATATCTGAAATACAGGAGATGAGCAATGGAAAAATCATGATCACAGGAAAGATGGAATCTGAAATGAAAGCAAGGTATTCTCAACTCTTCGAAATACCAGGTACGTAAATTTCGGGGACGAAATTTCATAAGGAGGGGAGATTGTAAGACCCCGAATTTTATGAAATAAAAGTATTCAATTTTTCTTATAATTACTATTCAGTAAATGGTTAAATTGATAAAAGTTTAAAGTTATGGGTGAAATATGAATTTTTTTCAAAATAAGCAAGTGGTTATAAAATAATCATTGTTGTCGGGGAATATTCGTTTGGTCGTGGAATATTCTTTCTGTCGGGGAATATTCGTACGACGGCGCAGCTATTTGTGGGCCCCATAACGAATAACTGTCGGATGAAGAAAACGACAAATTTGAGTTTTTACAAATAACGGCGTAGTTGTTACCGTTAACACTGTTGGAATACCCGGTGGTTAAAATACAGTAATACGCGTTATTGCACAGTAGCACACGGTATTGCATAGTATTTTTGAAATTATTGATTCTTACGTAAGAAGGCACTACTCAATAATTGTTACAGTAGTTATTGTTCAATATTTTATTTTATTGATTCAATAATTGTTGCATTGATATTTTATATTATTGTTGTTTCAATAATTGTTGCTGCACAGTATTTTCCATTATCAGATCAATAATTCATATTATTTGAATAATATTATTAGATAACATTATTGGCAATGTCTAGAAAGTTCTGTCTAAGGAGAGGTTTGGTCATCTAATTGCGCGCCAGTAAGGAGAAATCCTTATTGGAAAGCCCCCTCTTTCCTGGGAACGGCCTGGTTGTCATAAATGTGATTCTGTAATATTATTTGTGAATAATTAATTATTGATTCATATGATAAGAAAATATTTATTTTATGTGGATATAAATGAGGGATATATTTTTGTGGTTAAAAATGAAGGAGTTAATGTTGAGGTTTTTATCAGTATTTTTGTCGGAATGGAGGTATTAAAAATCAAATCAGGATTTTTGAGATATTTTGCGGGGGTTATAATTTTTAATCCGACCGTTGGATCGTGGTAATATTTGGATATGTTATACATATATAAGTTGAGTATATGTCCACAAATTTTGAACCGTTAAAAATGAACGTATGATTTATTATGAATTTTACGAGATGACTGGTTCAGAAATTGTTGAATTTTCGGAGTTTATTATTTTGGTGGAAAATTCTAGAATTGGTGGGCCCCACTTGTGGTTGGTGAAGAAATGTGCTGAATTATATTTCAAATGTGGTGGGTGAGAATAGTAGCAGGTAAAGCCATCAGGTTGCAGGTCAAACCTACCAAAATTTTCCTATAAATAGAGGGCTAAGTTAGAATTGAAAATCACACCAGAAACATAAGCTTTCTCTCTTTCTCTCTCTATATTATGAAGCATATTTTGTGAGTTTTTAGATACTTGGTGAGTTGCTATTCATCAGTGCAAGTTTTCTTCAGCATCATATCCGATATCCAGTCAGAAGTACTGCTCTTTTGAGGTAAGGGATAGTAAGGGATAGTAAGGGATTTTAAGGGTTGTTATGTTTTTCAGTTTCGTAATTTTTCTGAACTTCAAAAATTTTGGAAAAATTTGAAATGATATTTTGATGAGTTTTATTGATTGTGTCCAAAAATGGTGATTTTTGGATGTATAGATTGAGAGTTATGAATTTTATGAGAAAAGACTATTTTAAAAGTAACTGCTTATAATTTCTTGTGGTTAACTCCAAAATTGATGAAATTTTTATTGGGAGTACATGTATATGATAGAAGTATACTCTGTAAATTTCAGAATTTTTAGACAAAAGTACAATTTTTGATAAATGTCTAAATATTCGGCTGTTTTGGCCATATGAAAAATAGTAAATGACTTTTAAAAATTCTGAGAAAAATATATGTTCACTATGGGACTATATTATAATAAATCCCAGAAAAGAAATATTTTTGGAACTGATTTGGTATTTTTCATAAAAATGGTCTAGTTATGAGTAAATGAATTAAATATGTTTTGTGAAGAAAGAAAATTGGAAAATAGGATTTTATGGCTTGAGAATCCTATATGAGGTATATGCAGATTTTTGATGAGGGTTTTGGTTATTGATGATGAAATTGTAAGAGTTGGCATTTTATGATGATTAAATGCATTAATTAGTAAAGTGTAAACAATTAAAATAAATTGTTTATAAATTTAAGTAATGTTATTCTTTCAATATCATTATACCGAAATATTGGTATAGATTTTATTGTGGAATTTCTATCTTTTGTGTCGGGGTTACTATTCATGAGTTACTATTCACGATTTACTATTCATGAGTTACGAATATTACTCTTGAGATTAAAACTATATGTTGATCATATTATTTTTATCATCATATATAACATTTTTATAACCCTGATGTTGAAATTCTCTTTCACTGGAGTGTAAAGATGGATAGATTATTGGTATGATCATGACTAGGGTTCTCTTTGGCCTGTAGTGCAAAGTTGAATTGTGACTGGTATGATCATGACCATTGAATTTATAATTGAATATCTTAAGCTTAAGTGCAATGGTGAATTGATCAACATGGTTATAATTATTGTTTATATAAATTCTGAAATGATTATATATTTCTTTGAGATATGAATATATTTGGCCTGTAGTGCAAATATGAATTGTTGATGAATATCTTTGGCATGTAGTGCAAAGATGGCCTGTTGATGAATATCTTTGGCCTGTAGTGCAAAGATGATTTGTTGATGAATATCTTTGGCCCGTAGTGCAAAGATGAAGTTATTAGTATGATTATGAACAGGAACTGTGATTTGGTATAACCATGATCTTTGATGTTTCAGGTGATGAAAATTATCTTTGTCCTGGATGAGAAGAGGAATTTAGAACTACAGTTATGATTATGAGTTATTCATATGATTGTGGACCAGAATTGTTGATTGATGTTACAGGGATAAAACATTGTTGGTGAATTTTTAACATGGAGAAAATAATAGACTTTATAGTCTATTTGACTCTTCTAATGGATTGCTCGTTCCGCTGCAACTATGGTTGAAATTTTTATCATTTACCATATGTTCTAAATCTCTGATTTATTATTGATGAAGGCTATTGATAATTTATTTATCTTTAGTCATGATATTCTTTACTGGGCTAGTTGTACTCACCCTTCTGTTCACAATTCCTTTCAGGTAATAAGAGTGTAGCTGGGTCGAGCGGGGGTAACAAGGGAATAGAACGGTGGTCATCATTTAGTAGTTATATTTGGTGAAGAAAATAGGGTGAGGCGAACCCAACGTTGGAAGGGTGTTTTGTCACTATCATACAAGATGTCTAATGACATACAACCTCGTGTCATCATAGGACAGGGTTGTGCTCATCCACTTGCTGAGTATATCTATGGGCACTACCTATATAATCTTGGTGTTTGTTTGAAGTATAATTCTCAGTTAGAGACAGTGGAGATAATGATAAGTCAAGAGAAGACTCACCATTGGGAAGAATATGATAGTAATCTTCTCGTTTTTCTTTGGGGTCTATTGGATCAACCAAGGATAATTCTGTGGCCATATGATATCTATCATAACCTAGACGCGTGGCCTCCCATGTACGAAGGTTTCCTTGAGCACTTCCCAAAGATTCTAATTTCTAAAACAGTTTTTGACTATACCTTTATGTAAGGTGTTATTGTGAGATGATGTCCACGGTTGGAACATGAGTCACATTTGGTATATATTTGTATCCAAACTCACAGCATATGTGTTGTTGTATTTTGCACGACAATTGTTGTAATAAAGTTGTAGTTGTTTTCTGTACCATGTATTTGACGACTCAGAATGGGTTGGGTGGAATGGACTTGTTTTGGGGTTGTCACAAAAGCTGCAAAAGCCGCGCGGCCGCGCGGCCGCGCGGCTAAATAGGCTTAAACACGCGCGGTCGCGGCTGCGCCACCAACCGGCTTGAAAGGTGCGCGCCCGCGTGAGGAATACAAAGGGGAAGCGCACGGTCGCGCGCGACATTGACTGAAGCTGCTGACTTTAGTTTAATTTGCGTAACTGAGAGGGGAGTGGAATCAGGGTTTATATATTAGACGTATTTTCAGTATGTAAGGGATATTCCACCCCTTGGGGGATCACGTAGATAATATTACTTTCTCTCTTTACTTTCAATAGGAGATTAGTGTAGGTACTTTCTAGATTGGATCAGATTGAAGACTTGAAGCAATTGGAAAGCATCAGAGATCCCATCTTGGATCAGGAGAACAGGTTTGCACTCCAATTCTCTACTCTTATTTTCTCTTTGATTCATAATTGTATCTTACGATGTTTATTCTATATGTGGATGATAAATTTGATTCAACTATGATTTAAACTCTATTATGAGATTACAATAGATTCTATGGATTAGTTATTTCTGATATATTGCATTGTTAGCCATATTAATTGCTATGGGATTTTTTAATTAGATTCATGTTATTTGCTTAGTTGACTGGCCATCAATTACTGTGATAACCCATATGGACTCGAGAGACGACGTATGGGTTTAGATCTGATCTTATTAGCTTGTGATTGTATGTTCTTCATTGTGATGGAATGTATGATTCATGCTTAGGATAGACATATACCGAAGCACCACTCATAGTCAATTGAGAATTTGGGCTTAAACCCTAATTATTCGTAAATCACATAGACATATAGTAGTTTAGGTAATGTGGGTATTCATGTGTATTCTATCAATTGTAGATTATATGTGATATGGGTATGGTACATTGAGAGATGGCTATACTTTACTTTTGCGTTCTTGACTAACAATCTGGCACAATTAGTTTGGCTTAACATGAAATGTGTGGATTTGAATGAGTCAATAGATGAAATTGTGATCTCAGGTCTTCATTATCTAGTCTCACTCTAGGAATAGTTAGGTTTATTTAATTTAATAGTTTAAATATAAAATATAATATCATTCATTTAAATAAGACTGAACTGGTTACGGGTTAATGCTTGGTGAACTTTATTAGTTAATTCTTCGTGGGAACGATACTTTACTTACTCTTTATTACTTGTTGACCGTGTATACTTGCACGCATATATTGATCAGTAAAATGACCAACAAGTTTTTGGCACCGTTGTCGAGGAATTAGCTTAATAAATTTTTGCCAACATTAATTTCAATCAAATTGGTCTTAATTTAAACATTTTTTTGTTTTAATTATTTTCTTTTATTTCTCTCTTCTCAGGTACCATGGGTGACTTTGCTTATCAATGGCCTTATGCGAATATGCTTCAACCAAGGGACATAAGCACTGAGGGACTCAATGTATTTTCTACATTGTCAGCATAAATTACAACACTTTCGGAGAGGTTGGATGTTCTTGCAGCCCAACGCACTCAAGAGATAGTAGTTACATGTGAATACTGTGATGGCGAGTATCCGAGTTATCAGTGCAACATCAGTGTTGGACAAGTACAGTTTGGGGGTGATTACCTCAACAACTATGTTTATCCCAGTTATCAGCAAGGTTGGGGGTATCACCCAAATTATGAATGGAGTTATAATTATCAAGACCAAGATTGTGTTCCAAGTCCAACATATCCATCGAATTTCTCATATCTACCTCCAATGCAACAAGAGGAAAATTTAGAGTTGAAGAAATTCATGTCAAAAATCATAGCAGACCATAAAGAGATGATGATGAGTCAGGAGTTATCAAGCCAAAATCTTAACAGACAGATGGAACAACCCATTAACTCCTCAATGAATGGTCCACAATACATGAATTTCAAAACTGAACAAGATAATTCAAGAGTGGAGGATTTGTGGTTCAAGTTTGTAGCATCAACTGAGGAGAAGATGATTGAGCAAGAGAGGTCAATTCGGAATCTGCAGAATTAAATGGATCAAATACTCGAAGCCTTGAATAATCGCCCTCAAAACAATTGGTACAATGACATGGATGATAAAGCTGATGGAAAGCCAGAAGTGTACATGCCACTGGATGATCTGAAAGGAGTGGACACTGAGGAAACAATTGGGGATATGGAAAATGAAGATCATGAGCTAACTTGTATAATACCCCAAGTTCCTTCTCAGTTAGAGTTAAAAAATTCAGTGAACTTTGCACACCCATGTCCCCTTGGTAGTCACATTCAAAGTAAGAATTTATGCGAGTATGAGGCCTCTTACAAACCATGGTGGGCAGAGGAAGAGATAAAAGAAGAAGAAAAACCCGTTGAATCTTTCATGCCTCAATGTAAAAATCTGTTCACAGATGCAACGGGAAAAGGACCTGGCGATGCAATAGAAATGGAGACCTCATTTACAGGAAATATGCTAGGTGGCTTCAATCTGAAGACTCTTATGATGGGGAATCTCCCAATGCACATTGTAGTTCTAATGGATGGAGGGTTCCTAGATTATCGTAGAGGAATTGGATAGCGTTGTCAAGAAAAGAGTCAAGTTAATTGACTATAACTTAGCGCTTGATGAGAGGCAACCCATTGTTTCTATCTCTACCTTTTAATTATTTTGTTTAGATTGTTTTTGTTAGTTCATTTTCATTTTTAATTATGATAGTTTGATTTGTTCTGCAGGAGAATTAAAAAGCAGTCATCACTGTGTTATGGAAGATGCAGATTGGAATTACAGGAAGCAGGGTTGCGCGGCCGCGCGATGTATACCTAGAAAACCAACGCTCCCGCGCTGCAAGTCTGTACAAAAATAGCTCTCGCACGCCCGCGCCATGTCTCCATTGAACGCACGGCCGCGCCCGACACCGAATTTTGAAAAAGAAGGAACATCAACCCAAGCCAATGCTGTTACTGAGGATCGACAGCTCCGAAGGTTGGAGCGGAAGGTCGTCGCGATGTATGATAATTTTGCAGCGTTTGCTACGGGTTTGACAAGGTCGCTAGCAGAGGCTTTTGCACAGCAGGGGACAATGCTAGAGTGGCCTCAGTTCGGAACTGCTGTGCCATATCCACCACCGGATTCACCACCCAATAAGGGTGGTGCAGTTGAGCATTAGGGGAGTTTCTCTAACCCTATATCTCCATTCATTGAGACAATGAATATTCTAAGTTTGGGGGTATTAGGGTGGTAGTATAGTTGCATTTAGTATTTGCATATTTAGTTTACATTTTGCATGTTTATGTTGCATATAGTAGTTTTCTTGTAAAAAAAAAATTTATTATGTTTGTATGTTTTAGTTTGCATGTCTCACGGAGTTTAAATTTTGTCTAGCCAATGATGATAGTGAATTTTGAAAGATTTTTGAGTGTGTTGGATAACATGAACCTAGCTATAATGTTTTACACGATGAAATTCATGTTGCTGTTTAAATGCTTTCAGTTTGCACGAATGTGTTCACAATCACTTGTAGGTATAAGAAGTTTGTGTTGCATTGCTCGATAGAAAATGTAGTGTCAAAAAGAGAAATATGTGGAACATGAATGTAGATTGGCAAAACATTGACATCCAAACTTTGGGAAAACATGAGTATGCTTTTGATAAAAAAACAAAATCAAATAGCAGTAACGTGGCTAGTCTCATTTCGGGGCCCTGGCTACTTGAGTAAGTACGCCCGAGGGGATTGTCTCTACACCTAGCGCCCTAAGGTCTTTCATGGTCTGGGAGTCGTTAGTTGAAAGCTCGCTAAGGGGTAGCAGTGTTTGCCTAATGGAATGAGGCATTGCACAGTCATGTGAAAAAAGAAAAAAAAGAAAAAAAAAGAAAAAGAAGTATAGCAATAAACACCGCGGGAAAGTGCGAAAATCGCCCTCGTGAGTAGTAATAAAGCAGTTAAGCCTATTGTTGAACCTCAGTTTATTTTGATATGTTGGAATAATCTTCATTGCATATGTATACATGAGTCTTGATTTAAACTATAATTTTCTGTTTTGAGCAATTTAGCATGCGTATTCTTTGCTTAAATCAAGTTTTGGTGAACACAACACACACACACAGCATCTTTATAGCGTATATGAATTATTTGAGTGTATGATATTATGCCTATAGTTTGGTTTGAACCTGTATTCTCGAATCTGGATAATTCGTTGAGGCATGTTGGACTGAAATTATGTCATAGCTTGAACAATGTGAGACTAGTTTGCATCATGATTTAGTTGCATAGCATGTAGTTGCATTTTCAGTGTTTTTTGTTGTATGCATTGCTTGAGGGCAAGCAATAGTTCAAGTTTGGGGGTATTTGATAAGTGGGTTTTATACCTACTTATTGGATATCAATTCACGCAAACTATGCCCGTCTCAAGTATATTTTAGTATGTTTTTAATTACATTTCATGTTATTTTGCATTGCATATACTTAAAACTCCTTTTGGTGAAAAAGTGCAGGAAACGACCTAATTTGGTTGAATTAAAAGGCACGAGGCGAATAGACGCATGAAGCGAGGCACAAGCTGGGATATGCGTGGCATGAGGATCAAGTGGAGCAGAAGACTAAGCGAGGATGGATGAAGGAAGAGTGGCATGATAAAGAATCAATAGCAGCAGAACACAGAATCAAAACTACAGAAGCCACGCGGCTAAATAGGCTTAAACACGCGTGCCCGCGCGATCAACCGGCTTGACCAGATATTAAAGATGCGCGCCCGCGCGAAGAATACAAAGGGGAAGCGCACGGCGGCGCGCGACATTGACTAAAGCTGCTGACTTTATTTTAATTTGCATAACTGAGAGGGGAGTGGAATCAGGGTTTATATATTAGACGTATTTTCAGTATGTAAGGGATATTCCACCCCTTGGGGGATCACGTAGATAATATTACTTTCTCTCTTTACTTTCAATAGGAGATTAGTGTAGGTACTTTCTAGTTTGGATCAGATTGAAGACTTGAAGCAATTGAAAAGCATCAGAGATTCCATCTTGGATCAGGAGAACAGATTTGCACTCCAATTCTCTACTCTTATTTTCTCTTTGATTCATAATTGTATCTTACGATATTTATTCTATATGTGGATGATAGATTTGATTCAACTATGATTTAAACTCTATTCTGATATTACAATGGATTCTATGGATTAGTTATTTTTGATATATTGCATTGTTAACTTTATTAATTGCTATGGGATTGTCTAATTACATTCATGCTATTTGCTTAGTTGACTGGCCATCAATTACTGTGATAACCCATATGGACTCGAGAGACGACGTATGTGTTTAGATCTGATCTTATTAGCTTGTGATTGTATGTTCTACATTGCGATGGGATGTATGATTCATGCTTAGGATAGACATATACCGAAGCACCACTCGTAGTCAATTGAGAATTTGGGATTAAACCCTAATTATTTGTAAATCACATAGACACATAGTGGTTTAGGTAATGTGGGTGTTCATGTGTATTCTATCAATTGTGGATTATATGTGATATGGGTATGGTACATTGAGAGATGGCTATACTTTACTTTCGCGTTCTTGACTAACAATCTAGTACAATTAGTTTGGCTTAACATTAAATGTGTGGAATTGAATGAGTCAATAGATGAAATTGTGATCTCAGGTTTTCATTATCTAGTCTCACTCTAGGAATAGTTAGGTTTATTTAATTTAATAGTTTAAATATAAAATATAATATCATTCGTTTAAATAAGACTGAACTGGTTACGGGTTAATGCTTGGTGAACTTTATTAGTTAATTCTCCGTGGAAACGATACTTTACTTACTCTTTATTACTTGTTGACCGTGTATACTTGCACGCATATATTGACCGGTAAAACGACCAACAGTAGACCATATAACAGAATAACTGTCGGATATAAAAAGTGACAGAAATAACCTTTTATAAAAAATAACGACAAAACTTTTACCGCTAACTATTAAAATACCCGGTGATAAAAGTACAGTAATACATGTTGTTGCACAGTAGCACACAGTATTGCACAATATCTCTGATTATTGATTTTTATGCAAGAAGTCACTCAGTTTCATTCAATAATTATCACAGTAATTGTTGTATAGTATCTCATATTATTGATTCAATTATTGTCACAGTATCATCTGCACAATATTTTATATTATTAAATCAATAATTGATACGACAAAATTATTCATATTATTAGTTAGCATTATTGATAATGTCTAAAAAATTCTGTCGAGAAAAGGGGTTAGGTTATATAATTGTGCGCCAATAAGGATAAATCCTTATCGGAAAGCTCATTCTTTCCTGCGAATGATCTGATTGTTAATATTGTGAGCTTATAATATTAATTATGAATAATTATTATGTGGTGGATATTGGTTCACTTTTGATATAAATGAAGGAATTTAGCATGAAATATTTGTTGAAATTTTGGCGAATATCTTCTCCGATAAAATATTCATTCAAATAAATTATTATAATATTACATTATAATAATTTGACAATATAATTTTTTATAATTTAAATGGTAATATTATAATAATATATAATTTTTAGCATGTGAATAAAAGTGGAGTGAATGTTATCATTTTGATTTGGTATTCTTTTTTAAAAAAACCTTCTGTGCACTTCTGCACATTCTTTTTTTCTTTTTGGTGGCTTATGCCTGCAAATCATGTTTGTTTCCAAATTGGTGGGCCTCACCCATAAGGAAATGAGAGGTTAGGCAGAGAAAATGAGGAAGTTAGGAACGAAGGAGAAAAGAAAAAGTTAGGTAAAGTTAGGCAAGCCTATTAAATTTTTCTCTGATGTTGCACTATAAAAGGGGGGTAACCCTCCTTCCTAAACACACCAAAAATCTCAAGCATTCCTACTGCAATATTGTGAGTATTTCTTTTGAGTATAAGAATACTTTGAGTGTAGATTTTAGTGCAAGCTTTTCTTAGGATAATATTTGATATTCTAGTCAAATCTAGTTTCTACTAAGGTAAAGGATATTATTTTATTTCAATACTCGTAAGAAATATCATTTTTTTTCATACTCTATATTATGTAAGTGATATTATTTCATTTCATATTCCTAAATTTAAACTTACTATGGTAAGTATTGCTTCTATAATTCCTGAAATGATTAGAAATTCCTTAAGGCTTACGCTTCACCTAATATCATTTCACTGGAATATTTTCTTATTAAACTTTAATCGTTTCATTTCGGGGTACTATTCATGGGTAGAATTCATACGATACTATTCATGGGTACTATTCATACGGTACTGTTCATTAGTACTATTCACAACAGAATTTAATTTTCTTTTCTGTCCAAATTATTTTTGATACATGAATATCATTCTTGAATTTTACTTCACAATTAGTTATCATGTTGATAATTTGGATATTTTTGAACTCGGGATAAATTGAATTATAAATCTCTAATATTTATCTTTGATCTCACTTGATTGATTCTTTATATCATTGTCATCATCCTCATGCTTATATTGTGTTGAAAGTCATTTTTAGCCCGTAGTGAAAAGATGGACTGTTGATTGGTATGATTATGACCAAGAATTGGATATTGGTATAATCATAACCTCTAATGTTACAGATAAGGTTTGTGGTGAAAGTCCTCTTTTGCCCGTAGTGCATAGATGGACAGATGTTTGACATGATCATGACCACTGGTGATACAAACGATTATCTTTAGCCCGTAGTGCATAGATATTTCGGTGATTGGAAATAATTATTAATTGGTATTACAGGGATAAAATATTGATGATGAACTTTTAAATCATAGAAGATAGTAGATATCATGCTCTACTTGACTCTTCTAATGGATTATTGTTTCTGCTGCAGTTGTTGATCTAAAACTTATTGTCTATTGTATTCTATCAGATTTGTCCCTACTGAGGACTAAGGATAATTTGTTCTACATTATCTTAGACATAATATTTTTTAGTGGGCTAGTTGAGCTCACCCTTTTCCTTTTGGTTCCATTGTTCTTCTCAGGAGGAGAGAATGTAGCTGGGACTAGTTGGGGAGTGGAGTAATGGTCCAAGATGGTTATTTTAGTAATCCTCACTATTTTATAAAATAGTGTGACAATAATTGTAATGAGAATTTTATTTGAGTTTGGATATTGTCTACGAGACAATATTTGTATTAAAACTCACAGCGTATGTTTTATCGTATTTTATACAACAATTAATAGTTGTATAAATAAAGTTGTATTCGAATTATATACCATGCATTTGGCGACTCAGAATGGGTTGTGTAAACCTATTTTGGGGGTGTCACACACATTCCTAATTGACTTGTAGTTCCAATACCTAGTTTGACTTTATACTTCTAAGGAAACCAAATCCAATCCAATAATGAGGATTACTGTTGTAATATGATTTTACATAAAGGCTCTTATTCCTACTCGAGGAAGGGCGCTAAAAATTAAGAATGCGTGATCAAATATAAATACATGACCATAATTCAGGTTCCAGGTACTTTACATATTATTTACGTTTACGCACTAGAGCAATTATATACGTCCATTGTTAATGGTTCTGGGTTGTACTTATTCTCACGTCGGAGCTATCCTTCGGTGGCCCCGACTGTCAGACTCCTCAGTGTGTTCGTTTGTTTACTATGCAGGTTTTACGTTCGTTGTTTGGAGATAGAATGTAGACTTCTAGTTGAAATAAATGAGTTTTTTTTTAAAATATAGATAAACGTGTTGTTGAGAGAGTAATTTTTTTAACTTAATCACATGTTAGGGGCATTTTAGACAATTAAAGTATTTTCAATCATTTTCTTAATAAGTATGTACAGACTTCTAACGTCGTTTAAATAGGGACGATGGAGTACTTTATGTAATGTCTAATGGAATTCACCCATTGGCGGATCCACCTTTGGGCAATGGGGGCAATTGACCCCACAAAAATTATTTTTTTTGGGGGGGTGGGGGGGGGTGGGTGTAAGACCCCGAATTTTATGAAATAAAAGTATTCAATTTTTCTATTTAGTAAATGGTTAAATTGATAAAAAGTTAAAGTTAAGGGTGATATATGAATTTTTTTCAAAAATAAGCAAGTGGTTATAAAATATTCATTGTTGTCGGGGAATATTCGCTTGGTCGTGGAATATTCTTACTGTCGGAGAATATTCGTACGACGGCGCAGTCTTTTGTGGGCCCCATAACAGAAAGCGATTGAATGAAGAAAACGATAAAAATAAGTTGTTTATAAATAACGGCGTAGTTGTTACCGTTAACACTGTTGGAATACCCGGTGGTTAAAATACAGTAATACGCGTTATTGCACAGTAGCACACGGTATTACACAGTATTTTTGAATTATTGATCCTTACGTAAGAAGGCACAACTCAATAATTGTTACAGTAATTACTGTTCAATATTTTATTATTGATTCAATAATTGCTGCATTGATATTTTATATTATTGTTGTTTCAATAATTGTTGTTGCACAGTATTTTCCTTTATCAGATCAATAATTCATATTATTTGAATAATATTATTAGATAACATTATTGGCAATGTCTAGAAAGTTCTGTCTAAGGAGAGGTTTGGTCATCTAATTGCGCGCCAGTAAGGAGAAATTCTTATTGGAAAGCCCCCTCTTTCCTGGGAACGGCCTGGTTGTCATAAATGTGATTCTGTAATATTATTTGTGAATAATTAATTATTGATTCATATGATAAGAAAATATTTATTTTATGTGGATATAAATGAGGGATATATTTTTTGTGGTTAAAAATGAAGGAGTTAATGTTGAGGTTTTTATCAGTATTTTTGTCGGAATGGAGGTATTAAAAATCAAATCAGGATTTTTGAGATATTTTGCGGGGGTTATAATTTTTAATCCGACCGTTGGATCGTGGTAAATTTTGGATATGTTATACATATATAAGTTGAGTATATGTCCACAAATTTTGAACCGTTAAAAATGAACGTATGATTTATTATGAATTTTACGAGATGACTAGCTCAGAAATTGTTGAATTTTCGGAGTTTATCATTTTGGTGGAAAATTCTAGAATTGGTGGGCCCCACTTGTGGTTGGTGAAGAAATGTGCTGAATTATATTTCAAATGTGGTGGGTGGAAATAGTAGCAGGTAAAGCCATCAGGTTGCAGGTCAAACCTACCAAAATTTTCCTATAAATAGAGGGCTAAGTTAGAATTAAAAATCACACCAGAAACATAAGCCTTCTCTCTTTCTCTCTCTATATTATGAAGCATATTTTGTGAGTTTTTAGATACTTGGTGAGTTGCTATTCATCAGTGCAAGTTTCCTTCAGCCTTATACCGATCAGAAGTACTGCTCTTTTGAGGTAAGGGATAGTAAGGGATTGTAAGGGATATTATTTTCTTCTTAATGATATTATTTTCTTCAATATCATTATGCTGAAATATTGATATGAGTTTTTATCAAATTTGGAACTTTTTATGTCGGGGGTTACTATTCACGTATACGGCACTATTCACGTATACGGCACTATTCACGAATACGGCACTATTCACCGAAAAATAAAATTTTCCCTTTTTGTCCAAGATGTCTATTATGGTTACTATCTTTGATTGTATCCATGTTTTGATCTTTATTTTGAATTCTGCTTCACAATTGATTATTATGAAGTATTATTGATCTTGGATAAACTGTTATACGAATCCCTACTATTTGTCCTTCTGTCTCATTGGATTCGTTCTCTTTAAGATATTTTTCATCATCCTCAGTCCTAAATGATGATATTACTGAATATCTTTGGCCTGTAGTGCAAAGATGTATAATTACTTGATGAATATCTTTGGCCTGTAGTGCAAAGATGAACAGGTGTTGAGATGAACATGACCGACTGATGATACAAATGAATATCTTTGGCCTGTAGTGCAAAGATGAATATTTGGTTAAAGATGATTATTAATTGATGTTACAGGGATAAAATATTGATGATAGACTTTTAAATCTTAGAAGATAGTAGAATTCTTTCTCTACTTGACTCTTCTAATGGTTTGCTGTTTCCGCTGCAGTTGTTGATCTAAAACTTGTTGTCGATTATATTTTATCAGATTTTTCCCTGTTGAAGACTAACGATAATTTGTTGTATATTATCTTAGTCATAATATTCTTTACTGGGCTAGTTGAGCTCACCCTTTTCCTTTTTGTTCCATTTTTCTTCTCAGGAGGTGAGAACATAGCAGGATCTAGTCGGGGTATGGAGTGATGGTTCTAGAAAGATGTATTAGCAGTCCTCACTATTTCTGTAAAATAGTGTTTAAATAATTGTAATGAGGATTTATTTGAGTGTGGATATTGTCTAGAAGATAATATTTGTATTTAAACTCACAGTATGTGTTGTCGTATTTTGCACGACAATTGTATTATTGAAGTTGTAATTTGCTTTCTGTACCATGTATTTGGCGACTCAGAATAGGTTGGATGGAATAGACCTATTTTGGGGTTGTCACAGGTGGTATCAGAGCTTAGGGATATGATCTTTGGCGGAGATCGGGGAATATAACTAGGAGGGGAGAGATGAGTAAATCCTTCGCTAGTGTGTCCTACCTAAGCTTATTTGTTGGTCAGTCATAATATCGAAATATTATGTGATATGTTAATTTGTTAAATTAACCCTTGTTTTGAAGCTGTATTCTAGAATGATATCTGAAATACAGGAGATGAGCAATGGAGAAATCATGATGACAGGGAAGATGGAACCTGAAATGAAAGTAAGGTATTCTCAACTCTTTGAATTACCAGGTACGTAAATTTCGGGGACGAAATTTCATAAGGAGGGGAGATTGTAAGACCCCGAATTTTATGAAATAAAAGTATTCAATTTTTCTATTTAGTAAATGGTTAAATTGATAAAAAGTTAAAGTTAAGGGTGATATATGAATTTTTTTCAAAAATAAGCAAGTGGTTATAAAATATTCATTGTTGTCGGGGAATATTCGCTTGGTCGTGGAATATTCTTACTGTCGGAGAATATTCGTACGACGGCGCAGTCTTTTGTGGGCCCCATAACAGAAAGCGATTGGATGAAGAAAACGACAAAAATAAGTTGTTTATAAATAACGGCGTAGTTGTTACCGTTAACACTGTTGGAATACCCGGTGGTTAAAATACAGTAATACGCGTTATTGCACAGTAGCACACGGTATTACACAGTATTTTTGAATTATTGATCCTTACGTAAGAAGGCACAACTCAATAATTGTTACAGTAATTACTGTTTAATATTTTATTATTGATTCAATAATTGCTGCATTGATATTTTATATTATTGTTGTTTCAATAATTGTTGTTGCACAGTATTTTCCTTTATCAGATCAATAATTCATATTATTTGAATAATATTATTAGATAACATTATTGGCAATGTCTAGAAAGTTCTGTCTAAGGAGAGGTTTGGTCATCTAATTGCGCGCCAGTAAGGAGAAATTCTTATTGGAAAGCCCCCTCTTTCCTGGGAACGGCCTGGTTGTCATAAATGTGATTCTGTAATATTATTTGTGAATAATTAATTATTGATTCATATGATAAGAAAATATTTATTTTATGTGGATATAAATGAGGGATATATTTTTGTGGTTAAAAATGAAGGAGTTAATGTTGAGGTTTTTATCAGTATTTTTGTCGGAATGGAGGTATTAAAAATCAGGGTTTTTGAGATATTTTGCGGGGGTTATAATTTTTAATCCGACCGTTGGATCGTGGTAATTTTTGGATATGTTATACATATATAAGTTGAGTATATGTCCACAAATTTTGAACCGTTAAAAATGAACGTATGATTTATTATGAATTTTACGAGATGACTAGCTCAGAAATTGTTGAATTTTCGGAGTTTATCATTTTGGTGGAAAATTCTAGAATTGGTGGGCCCCACTTGTGGTTGGTGAAGAAATGTGCTGAATTATATTTCAAATGTGGTGGGTGGAAATAGTAGCAGGTAAAGCCATCAGGTTGCAAGTCAAACCTACCAAAATTTTCCTATAAATAGAGGGCTAAGTTAGAATTGAAAATCACACCAGAAACATAAGCCTTCTCTCTTTCTCTCTCTATATTATGAAGCATATTTTGTGAGTTTTTAGATACTTGGTGAGTTGCTATTCATCAGTGCAAGTTTCCTTCAGCCTTATACCGATCAGAAGTACTGCTCTTTTGAGGTAAGGGATAGTAAGGGATTGTAAGGGATATTATTTTCTTCTTAATGATATTATTTTCTTCAATATCATTATGCTGAAATATTGATATGAGTTTTTATCAAATTTGGAACTTTTTGTGTCGGGGGTTACTATTCACGTATACGGCACTATTCACGTATACGGCACTATTCACGAATACGGCACTATTCACCGAAAAATAAAATTTTCCCTTTTTGTCCAAGATGTCTATTATGGTTACTATCTTTGATTGTATCCATGTTTTGATCTTTATTTTGAATTCTGCTTCACAATTGATTATTATGAAGTATTATTGATCTTGGATAAACTGTTATACGAATCCCTACTATTTGTCCTTCTGTCTCATTGGATTCGTTCTCTTTAAGATATTTTTCATCATCCTCAGTCCTAAATGATGATATTATTGAATATCTTTGGCCTGTAGTGCAAAGATGTATAATTACTTGATGAATATCTTTGGCCTGTAGTGCAAAGATGAACAGGTGTTGAGATGAACATGACCGACTGATGATACAAATGAATATCTTTGGCCTGTAGTGCAAAGATGAATATTTGGTTAAAGATGATTATTAATTGATGTTACAGGGATAAAATATTGATGATGGACTTTTAAATCTTAGAAGATAGTAGAATTCTTTCTCTACTTGACTCTTCTAATGGTTTGCTGTTTCCGCTGCAGTTGTTGATCTAAAACTTGTTGTCGATTATATTTTATCAGATTTTTCCCTGTTGAAGACTAACGATAATTTGTTGTATATTATCTTAGTCATAATATTCTTTACTGGGCTAGTTGAGCTCACCCTTTTCCTTTTTGTTCCATTTTTCTTCTCAGGAGGTGAGAACATAGCAGGATCTAGTCGGGGTATGGAGTGATGGTTCTAGAAAGATGTATTAGCAGTCCTCACTATTTCTGTAAAATAGTGTTTAAATAATTGTAATGAGGATTTATTTGAGTGTGGATATTGTCTAGAAGACAATATTTGTATTTAAACTCACAGTATGTGTTGTCGTATTTTGCACGACAATTGTATTATTGAAGTTGTAGTTTACTTTCTGTACCATGTATTTGGCGACTCAGAATGGGTGTTGTATACCTATTCTGGGGGCGTCACAGTGGGGGGTCAATTTGTCATCCTTTTCCTCCCCTCCCCTCCCTATATAAAGTGTTTACCTAAAAAATTAATGAATGTCTTAAATTTGTATTCACTGTGCTCTTTCTTCTTCAGTCATCTAACTACAACGTTAACCCATCGAAGAAAAATTCTTTAAAGCATGTTGTAATTTTTCTTTTTTATAATTTCACAAATTTAGTAATTGTTTGTGAATTATTGCAATTGTTCAAAATGAGGCTATCATAATATATTTGCAACAACGTCGACCCATCAAAAAAAAAAATATTCAAAGATGAATGAATGAATGATTGTTTAGTAACTTAAATTATTGAACATGATATTTTTGTAATCATTGAAAATGAGGCTATCATGTAACGATGTTATGTTATGGAGTCTCAAAAAATATTATAGTAAACAATATATGAACATATATTATTTAATTTTGTAATTTATTGTATTATATTTATATTTTTATTGAGAATTTTTCTTCAAATTTGACCCCACTAAACCAATAGGCTGGATCCGCCCCTGAATTCACTAAAAACCCTTTTTAGGTGATTAAGTTTAAATTTTGGGAAGTACTATTTTCACATGTATTTTTGATATTTTTACATAATTACTTCTCACGTAGAGATAAAATTATACTCGTATGAGGGAGGATCGTATGCTATAGTGAGGAAATACATTGGACTAATGGACTAATATCAAGACAAGACGAGCAAATAACAAAGTTCGGGAAAGGAGAACCAATTGTACGCAATTTTATCTTTATATAGAGAAAAGTTATTCAACATTAAAAATATGACAAAATTTCTGGGGAGTATTATTTTTATATTAATTTTTTATATTTTTACATGGCCTCTTCTCACATGAAGGTGGGACCTACTTTCTTCTCATGTGAGAAAAAATTATATAAAAATATCAAAAAAATATGTGAAAATATCAGTTTTCAACTTCTTGTGCGAAAAGACTTGCCTTTGACCAGATTATGATGAGTTGGGCCACATAAAAAATTCAGAATAGAGAGAGAACAAAGCATCTCAAGTTTACAAGGGATACATAATCCATATGAACACAACTAAGACGAAGAAACACCAGAATAATATAGTGCTATGTGAGGACTGAGGAAGTACAATACCTAGTGGGTATATATAACAAAGAAAGAAGTCAAAGAAAACTGAACTGATTGTCCCCATGACTTCATTATTATTGGTTATTAAAAGAGAAATAAAGTGTTTCACTACAACTGTAATGAGAGTGATAATTAAATTTTGATTATTTAGCTCTTTCATTGAGGAATAGAGATTTTTCATCAAGTAAACAAATGATATTTTTGTGCGACTCCATTATTGAGGAGCCACTAGAAATCTATATTATAAAGCCTCCGTATAAAATTTAGTGATTTTGTACGACCCTTAATGGTTTTTTTCTTCTTTTTTTGTATTATTTTGTTCCTATAACTTTAGATATATTATTATTTTATCTTATTATTTAGTTTTTTAAATTTTATAAAATTCTAATTTTACTTCACATGACATCGGGTGTTAGGGAGTGTTTGATAAAATTGAATGAAATAGTTCTGAATGTTTAAGTAATCTGAATGAGTTAAATGAAGCAGAATTCTGAATACTGAATGAAAAAAATTGTTTTATAATTGACATGTTTGAAACATCTGAATAACATATTTTTATTATTTTACCCTTCTGAAAAAATTCAAAATTATTGTAAATTTATTTAATATTACTTAATATAATAGTTAATATTATAAAAAAAATTAAATATAAAATACTTCATTTAGCATATTCGGCCAAAAAAATACACTTGACCATTTTCAGCCCAAAAAATTGGTTAATTCAACTATTCAGACCATTTTTAATTAAAATAAACGCACTGAATGATTGATCAATTCAGTTATTCAGCCATTCAGCTTTATTCAGCTATAATAAGACTCACATAATTGAGTGGTGGACCTCACCGATTAAACAACAAACCCATCGGAACTTTCTTTTGGGGGCATATGGAAAAGAAAAATTAAGACTCATTATGTGAAGGGAGGGCCCAAGAGTATTAAAAATTATAAGCTCACAAGATGTATCTAAAGAAGGATAACCATTCTTTTGCTTAGAATGTAGTACTCGTAAGCATTGTTTAATTACTGTCCGTCCCATAAAAATGTTAGTAAAACTTAAAAGGAAATTTTATATATATATATATATATATATATATATATATATATCAACAGAACTCATGAAAATTATTTATCAAAGCTAGTATTTCGTACTATGTCCTTAAGACAATTATGCCCTCCGTATGGTGCTTAGAGTTGATAACACTTGTCTCCCAGGATACAATGACTCTGTATACTTTTGCAGCACTACAAAAAGGATACTCTACGAACCAAAGAAATGCTCTAGCTCTCTCTCAAATTTACTAAGGAAACTGATAAAGAAATTATATACTATAATGCTCTATTATACTAGAATGCTTGAGAAATGGATGATTTTGAAGGCTGCCCCCTCCTATCTATTTATAGGAGGGGTTGGTGACCCTTCGGATGGGCACATCACCCCTGAAAAGGCATGGGGTGCTTCTGAAGAGGTATTATTTGTATCTCTTGGTCAAAACGACGTAATTTTGACCATTTGCAAAATAGGCGCATCTATTTAGACCCTTAAAACGACGTAGTTTAAGCATTAGCAGAATCAAAACTACGTAGTTTTAGGCTTAGAAGAAAAGACACGACAAAAACGACGAAGTTTTGGGCCGCCCGTTCAAACTTACAGATACCTCTTCTCAAAACGACACAGTTTTGATAATAAAAGTAAATAAATTTTGTCTAAAAAATTATATACAGGACCCAGACCCCCGAGCCCGAGCCAGGCCAGGTCAGGCCGGTCGGTCGGCGGCGGCGCGCATGTGGGTTCGAACCTAGCCTTGGCTAGGTCCTCTCCCTTCCACAAAATTGGGGTGCCACTTGAGACCCAAACCCAAGAGCACTTTCCTTGTATATAAACATATTAAAATTTTAATTCCTCACCTATGTAGGACTTGTTTTTCTCACATGTATTTATTATCTTTTATCATTTTTAAGTGTGATCTTTGGGAGTTAATATCTCATTCATTACTCCATGAATTTGAGCTTTCAAATACTTAATTTAATCTACTCATGGAGTAGAACACATTAATAAATAGAATCATTAAAAATAATTAATGACACCCATATTAATTTAGGCTCAAATTCCAATAATCCCCCGTACGAATGATATTGACTGTCAGCCTTATGCAAATGTTATGCAAACTCTGAGAGAGAGAAAGAGAGACAAAATTAGAAATCATCTGTATCGAGAGAGG
Source organism: Panax notoginseng (assembly GCA_016801055.1). NCBI lineage: Eukaryota > Viridiplantae > Streptophyta > Magnoliopsida > Apiales > Araliaceae > Panax > Panax notoginseng. The sequence goes on from CM029019.1 coordinate 72,409,923, forward strand.
TAATTTTTGGCTTTGAACCTTCCCTTGTGAAAACTATCGGGTTTACTGGTTGTCCAGTGAACGTGATGTCTTGAACTGTCTAATCGTTTGTGTAAATCGAGACAATAGTAATTCACACGGAATCTTTCTAGACATTATTTGGTTCTCACGATTTTGTTCATTTTGGCCCCGAACAATCTCAGATTTATGAGTGCTTTAAAGAAGTATAGCCTTATCAGTCACACTCACATAGGTGATTCTTAATAAGAGTATCGTGTCATACTCCACATGTTTATCAAGATTTAAGAATCATTAAAAGCATAGCTTATCCTGTAACCGCTGCAGGTATCACTATCTCGTATCATAGGAATGAGCAGAAGAAATTAATTTCTTCATAGTGATTTGGTTGAATCATTCACAATTTAGTTGTGACGCCCCCAAAATTAGGTATACATCACCCATCTTGGGTCGTCAGATACATGGTACAGAATACAAATACAACTTACTAATACAACTGTCGTGTACAATACGACAAAATATAACTGTGAGTTTGAATACAATTATTATCTACTAGAGACTATACAAACTCAAAAGGAGTCCTCATTATAATTATTGTCACACTATTTAATAGAATAGTGAGGACTACTAATACTATCATCTGGTCCATCACTCCGTTCCCCGACTCGTCCCAACTATATTCTCATTTTCTGAAAAGAACAGTGAAAGAAAGGGTGAGCTCAACTAGCCCAGTAAGAAATATTATGACTAAGATAATGCAGAATAAATTATCATTAGCCTTCAACAGTGTTAAACTGATAAAATATAACGAACATCAAGTTTAACTGCAGCGGAACAAGCAATCCATTAAAAGAGTCAAGTAGAGAATAAAATCTACTATCTTCTATGATTTAAAAGGTTTTTCAACACTGTTATTGTGACAACCCCAAAATAGGCCCATTCCACCCAACTCATTCTGAGTCGTCAAATACATGGTACAGAAAATAAATACAACTTTATTACAATAATTGTCGTGCAAAATACAACAACACATATGCTGTGAGTTTGGATACAAATATATACCGAATGTGACATTGGACACCATCATGTATCAACACCTCACAAAGGTACCTTACATAAAGGTACAGTCAAAAACTGTTTTAGAAACCAGAATCTTTGGGAAGTGATCAAGGAAACCTTCGTACATGGGAGGTCATGCTTCTAGGTTATGATAGATATCATATGGCCACAGAATTATCCTTGGTTGACCCAATAGATCCCAAAGAAAAACGAGAAGATTACTATCATATTCTTCCCAATGGTGAGTCTTCTCTTGACTTATCATTATCTCCACTGTCTCTAATTGAGAATTATACTTCAAACAAACACCAAGATTATATAGGTAGTGCTCGTAGATATACTCAGCAAGTGGATGAGCACAACCATGTCTTATGATGACACGAGGTTGTATGTCATTAGACATCTTGTATGATAGTGACGAAACACCCTTCCAACGTTGGGTTCGCCTCACCCTATTTTCTTCACCAAATATAACTACTAAATGATGACCACCGTTCTATTCCCTTGTTACCCCCGCTCGACCAAGCTACACTCTTATTACCTGAAAGGAATTGTGAAACAAAAGGGTGAGCACAACTAGTCCAGTAAAGAATATCATGACTAAAGATAAATAAATTATCAATAGCCTTCAACAGTAATAAATCAGAGATTTAGAACATATGGTAGATGATAAAAATTTTCAACCATAGTTGCAGCGAAACGAGCAATCCATTAGAAGAGTCAAATAGACTATAAAGTCTATTATCTTCTCCATGTTAAAAATCTACCAATAATATTTTATCCCGGTAACATCAATCAACAATTCTGGTCCACAATCATATGAATAACTCATAATCATAACTGTAGTTCTAAATTTCTCTTCTCATCCAGGACGAAGATAATTTTCATCACCTATCTTTACCTGAAACATCAAAGATCATGGTTACACCAAATCACATTTCCTGTTCATAATCATACTAATAACTTCATCTTTGCACTACGGCCAAAGATATTCATTTGTATCACCAGTTGGTCATGTTCATCTCAACATCTGTTCATCTTTGCACTACTGGCCAAAGATATTCAACAACATGTCATCTTTGCACTACGGGCCAAAGATATTCATCAATAATTCATCTTTGCACTACAAGCCAAAGATATTCCTCAACAGTTCATATTTGCACTACGGCCAAATATATTCATCAACAGTTCATATTTGCACTACATGCCAAATATATTAATATCTCAAAGAAATATATAATCATTTCAGAATTTATATAAACAATAATTATAACCATGTTGATCAATTCACCTTTGCACTTAAGCTAAAGATACTCACTTATAAATTCAATGGTCATGATCATACCAGTCAACAATTCAACTTTGCACTACTGGCCAAAGAGAACACATAGTCATGATCATACCAGAAATCTTCCCATCTTTACACTCAAGTCAAAGAGAAATATCATCATTAGGGTTATAAAAATGTTATATATGATAATAAAATCAATATAATCAACATATAGATTTAATCTCAAGAGTAATATTCATAAACCAACTATAATTTGGTCAGAAAAAGAAATTAATTTTGTCATAAATAGTAACTCGTGAATAGTAACTCGTGAATAGTAACTCATGAATAGTAACTCATGAATAGTAACCCCGACACAAAAAGGTAGAAATTTCACAATAAAATTCATACCAATATTTCGGTATAATGATATTGAAAGAATAACATTTCTTTAAACTTATAAACAATTTATTTTAATTGTTTACACTTTTCTAATTAATGCATTTAATCATCATAAAATGCCAAACTCATAAGATTTCATCACCAATAATCAAAAACCCTCATCAAAAATCTGTATATACCTCATATAAGATTCTCAAGCCATAAAATCCTATTTTCTAATTTTCTTCCTTCACATAACATATTTAATTCAATTATTCATAACTAGTCTATTTTTATTAAAAATACCAAATCAGTTTCAAAAATATTTCTTTTCTGGGATTTATCAGAATATAGTCCCATATTGAACATATATTTTTCTCAGAATTTTTAAAATTCATTTACTATTTTTCATATGGTCAAAACCGCCGAATATTTAGATATTTATCATAAATTGTCCTTTTATCCAAAAATTTCAAAATTCACAGAGTACACTGATATTATATAGATGTACTTTCAATAAAAATTTCATCAATTTTGGACTTAACCACAAGGAGTTATAAGCGGTTACTTTTAAAATAGTTTTTTCTTATAAAATTCATAACTCTTAATCTATACATCCAAAAATCACCATTTTTGGACACAATCAAGAAAACTCATCAAAATATCATTTTAAATTTTTCTAGAATTTTTGAAGGTCAGAAAAATTACGAAACTGAAAAACATAACAACCTTTAAAATCCCTTACTATCCCTTATCTCAAAAGAGCAGTACTTCTGATCGGTATAAAGCTGAAGAAAACTTGCACTGATGAATAAAAACTCACAAAGTATCTAAATACTCACAAAATATACTCAATAATCTAGAGAGAGAAAGAGAGAAAACTTATGAATTCTGGTGTGATTTTCAATTCTAACTTAGCCCTCTATTTATAGGAAAATGTTAGCACGCCGAAGCAGACTTAACCTGCAACCTGATGGCTTTACCTGCTACTATTCCCACCCACCACATTTGAATAAAAATCTCAGCACATTTTTTCACCAACCAAGAGTGGGGCCCACCAATTCTAGAATTTTTCACCAAAATGATTAACTCCGAAAATTCAATAATTTCTGAACCAGTCATCTCGTAAAATTCATAACAAATTATACGTTCATTTTTAACGGTTCAAAATTTGTGGACATATACTCAACTTATATATGTATAACATATCCAAATATTATCACGATCCAACGGTCGGATTAAAAATTATAACCCTCGCAAAATATCTTAAAAACCCTAATTTGATTTTTAATACCTCCGTTCCGACAAAAATACAGATAAAACACCTCAACATTAACTCCTTCATTTTTAACCACAAAAATATATCCCTCATTTATATCCACATAAAATAAATATTTCCTTATCATATGAATCAATAATTAATTATTCACAAATAATATTACAAATTCACATTTATGACAACCAGACCGTTCCCAGGAAAGAGGGGGCTTTTCAATAAGGATTTATCCTTATTGGCGCGCAATTAGGTGACCAAACCTCTCCTTAGACAGAACTTTCTAGACATTGCCAATAATGTTATCTAATAATATTATTCAAATAATATGAATTATTAATCTGATAATGGGAAATACTATACAGTGACAATTATTGAACAACAATATATATAAAATTTCAACATAGCAATTGTTGAATCAATAAAATAAAATATTGAACAGTAATTACTGTAACAATTATTAAGTAGTGCCTTCTTACGTAAGAATCAATAATTTCAAAAATATTGTGCAATACCGTGTGCTACTGTGCAATAACGCGTATTACTGTATTTTAACCACCGGGTATTTCAACAGTATTAACGGTAACAACTACGCCGTTATTTGTAAAAACTCAAATTTGTCATTTTCTTCATCCGACAGTTATTCGTTATGGGGCCCACAAATAGCTGCGCCGTCATACGAATATTCCCCGACAGAAAGAATATTCCACGACCAAACGAATATTCCTCGACAACAATTATTATTTTATAACCACTTACTTATTTTGAAAAAAAATTCACATTTCACCCATAACTTTAAACTTTTATCAATTTAATCATTTACTGAATAGTAATTATAAGAAATATTGAATACTTTTATTTCATAAAATTCGGGGTCTTACAATCTCCCCTCCTTATGAAATTTCGTCCCCGAAATTTACTTACCTGGTATTTCGAAGAGTTGAGAATACCTTGCTTCTATTTCAGATTCTATCTCTCAGATCATCATGATTTCTCCATTGCTCATCTCCCATGATAACTTCATTTGGGTTCCTCATTTGTTGGGAAGTCATGACAACCGCCATCCCTCGAACTACTCGGCTTTGACTTGTGTGGAGCAGCATTTGGCGTCATTATTACCGTTGGAATATACTTTTCTATAGGACATATTCCTCCCTCAACTGCCTCTTCGTACTCCTCATTCATGATCTGAATCATCAATCTTCGATCCATATCGGATTCAGGTTGACCGCTATGTACAGGGTAATTCAAAACTCGATGTTGGGTTCTCCCAATTGCTTTCTAAAAAGAGAAATTAATATCATCTATTTTAGCCTTCTTAGATCGAACATCTCTTTCCACAATATCCACGTGTCGTGCGCCTTTTGCCCATGCATCACTTATTCTCACTCATTCAGTTTTTTCTTCTTTCAGCTCAGATTCCATTTTTATCATCTTATACTCTGCCAAAGAATGCTTCTTTTCAAGCATCACATATCGGATAACACAAGCTTGAATTGTTGCATCCTTTTGTTCCACGACCGCCTGTCGTTCTTCTGCCTGCTCTTCTAACTCATGAATACGATTTTAAAATTCTACATTTTGATCATATAATACCTCTAATAAACTCTCCTCAGGTACTTCTTCTTCCTCTTCTTCCTCAGTCTCAGCTGTTACCTCTGCGACTATCTCGGGTGCAACTATCAATTCTTCACTCACCACATGGATATCTCTAATTTCTTCTTCGTCTGACATCACATTATCACGGTTAGTGATTAGAGGTATCCCCACTGTAAGACCCCAACTTATTAATGAATAAAATCAAATTTTCTCTAAATATTATTGTGAATAATAAGGGGTTAATTTGATATAATACTTTGGTTATGGGTAAAATGTGCAAATTTTGCAAAATAAGCAAGTGGTTATAAAATATTCATTTTGTCGGGGATTATACAGTTGGTCGTGGAATATTCTTGCTGTCGGAGAATATTCGTACGACGGTGCAGCCTTGTGTGGACCCCATAACGGAAAATGATTGGATGAAAAAAACGACAAGTATAAGTTGTTTATAAATAACGGGGTAGTTGTTACCGTTAATACTGTTGGAAAACCCGGTGGTTAAAATACAGTAGCACACGGTATTACACCAATTATTGATTCTTACGAAGGAAGGCACTACTCAATAATTGTTACAGTAGTTACTGTTCAATATTTTATTGATTCAATAATTGCTGCATTGATATTTTATATTATTGTTGTTTCAATAATTGTCACTGCACAGTATTTTCCTTTATCAGATCAATAATTCATATTATTTGAATAATATTATTAGATAACATTATTGGCAATGTCTAGAAAGTCCTGTCTAAGGAGAGGTTTGGTCATCTAATTACGCGCCAGTAAGGAGAAATTCTTATTGGAAAGCCCCTTCTTTCCTGGGAACGGCCTGGTTGTCATAAATGTGATTCTGTAATATTATTTGTGAATAATTAATTATTGATTCATATGATAAGGAAATATTTATTTTATGTGGATATAAATGAGGGATATATTTTTGTGGTTAAAAATGAAGGAGTTAATGTTGAGGTTTTTATCAGTATTTTTGTCAAAATGGAGGTATTAAAAATCAGGATTTTTGAGATATTTTGCGGGGGTTATAATTTTTAATCCGACCGTTGGATCGTGGTAATTTTTGGATATGTTATACATATATAAGTTGAGTATATGTCCACAAATGTTGAACCGTTAAAAATGAACGTATGATTTATTATGAATTTTACGAGATGACTGGCTCAGAAATTGTTGAATTTTCGGAGTTAATCATTTTGGTGAAAAATTCTAGAATTGGTGGGCCCCATTCTTGGTTGGTGAAAAAATGTGCTGAGATTTTTATTCAAATGTGGTGGGTGGAAATAGTAGCTGGTAAAGCCATCAGGTTGTAGGTTAAGTCTGCTTCGGCGTGCTAACATTTTCCTATAAATAGAGGGCTAAGTTAGAATTAAAAATCACACCAGAAACAAGTTTTCTCTCTTTCTCTCTCTAAATTATTGAGTGTATTTTTGTGAGTATTTAGATACTTTGAGAGTTTCTATTCATCAGAGCAAGTTTCTTTCAGCCTTATACCGGTATTCCGACCCGAAGTACTGATATTTTGAGGTAAGGGATATTATTTTCTTCTTAAATGATATTATTTTCTTCAATATCATTATGCTGAAATATCAACATGAGTTTTTATCAAATTTGGAACTTTTTGTGTCGGGGTTACTATTCATGTATACGTTACTATTCACGTATACGGCACTATTCACGAATACGGCACTATTCACCGAAAATTAAAATTTTCCCTTTTTGTTTAAGATGTCTATTATGGTTACTATCTTTGATTGTATCCATGTTTTGATCTTTATTTTTGAATTTTGCTTCACAATTGATTATTATGAAGTATTATTGATCTTGGATAAACTGTTATACGAATCCCCACTATTTGTCCTTCTGTCTCATTGGATTCATTTTCTTTAAGATATTTTTCATCATCCTCAGTCCTAAATGATGATATTACTGAATATCTTTGGCCTGTAGTGCAAAGATGTATGATTACTTGATGAATATCTTTGGCCTGTAGTGCAAAGATGAACAGGTGTTGAGATGAACATGACTGACAGGTGATACAAATGAATATCTTTGGCCTGTAGTGCAAAGATGAATATTTGGATAAAGATGATTATTAATTGATGTTACAGGGATAAAATATTGATGATGGACTTTTAAATCTTAGAAGATAGTAGAATTCATTCTCTACTTGACTCTTCTAATGGTTTGTTGTTTCCGCTGCAGTTGTTGATCTAAAACTTGTTGTCGATTATATTCTATCAGATTTTTTCCTGTTGAAGACTAACGATAATTTGTTGTATATTATCTTAGTCATAATATTCTTTACTAGGCTAGTTGAGCTCACCCTTTTCCTTTTTATTACATTTTTCTTCTCAACAGGTGAGAACATAGCAGGATCTAGTCGGGGTATGGAGTGATGGTTCTAGAAAGATGTTTTAGCAGTCCTCACTATTTTTGTAAAATAGTGTTTGAATAATTGTAATGAAGATTTATTTGAGTGTGGATATTGTCCAGAAGATAATATTTGTATTTAAACTCACAGTATGTGTTGTCGTATTTTGCACGATAATTGTATTATTGAAGTTGTAGTTTGCTTTCTGTACCATGTATTTGGCGACTCAGAATGGGTGTTGTATACCTATTTTGGGGGCGTCACAGTTGGTATCAGAGCTTAGGGATATGATCCCTGGCTGAGATGTGAGACAAGAACTAGGAGGGGAGAGACGGGGAATTCCTTCGCTAGTATGACCTGACTAAGTTTATTTGGTGTTTATTTGGTCGGTCAGAGTATAGGGATAATATATGACATGACTATTGACCCTTTTTTTATGGCAGTATTTAAGAATGGCAGCTGAGAACGTTAATAATGGAGTAAATCAAACCGTGGAGACACCTTTGATCACCACCCAGGGGAACGTGCAACAGGAAGGCAATATTCCTCCTGTAATCAACGTTACCGAGCAAACGATGAATGATGGAATGTTTAGGAGTTTTTTGCAGTTCATGCAAAATCAGACGAGGGAGACTCGTGTGCAGAATACTGGTGGAAATGATAACAACGCGCGGTTTGTCACAGCCAAGCAGTTCAAAGAATTGGGACCACCAGAATTTAAGGGAAAGCCGGATCCGATCATGGCGGAAACGTGGGTCAAGTAAATTACCAAGATATTCGATGTCTTGGGATGCACGGAGGAACAGAAGGTTCCATTCGCCACCTTTATGTTCCGCGGTGAGGCAGACTACTGGTGGGAGTCTGTGAAGCGTACCCAGCCTGACGCATTCAACATGTCCTGGGAAATATTTCAAAAACTGTTCAATGACAAGTACTTTCCTGAAAGTATTCGTCATATGAAGGAGGTGGAGTTTATCAGACTGGAACAAAATAACATGACGGTGTCCCAGTACGAGGCGAAGTTTGCAGAGTTATCCAGGTTTGCACCTCATTTGGTCGAAAATGAGGAACGAATGACAAGGATGTTTCTGAGAGGTCTAAAATGTAGCATCCCCAAATCTCGGTTCTAATCACCAAGGATCTGGTATACTATTTCTATAACTATTGCGGAAGATATAAACATAAATTATTTATACATTAAACTTTTACAACATAAACCCCAAGGTCTACAACCTTAACTTAATACATACCTTCAATAACTTAAAGGTTTACAATGTTATTTTCGTCAGAAAATTTAATAGATCTAACTGCACCATAATTTAATCTTGCACTTTGTCTTCGCTTCTGTCTTTACTCAAGCTTTCATCTTAATCTGAAAATTTTATCATGATATAGCAAGGGTGAGCATCAAATTTGCCCAGCAAGTTTAAATTTATTTGAGGATATATCATGATTGAAAGATGAACAATAAGCTAGCTAACTTTCAGCAATATAAACATTGTGAAAGAGCATGAACAAATTTTCTTAGCTGAACGACCAAGTCAATAAAAATGAATGGTCATGCATAAACATGAACAGATTAACTTAACCAAATGGTAATGAAGGTGATCAGCCTTTCATACCTGATGAACGTTTACAATATGCACAACGTGCGAATCAATAATCAATATAGACGTGAATAATCAACAACAATTATTCATTAACATGCTTTGAACATACAACTCAAGTTTGAGTTAAGAAAAAACTTGCCTGATTCGTTGACTACTGCTACGCAATTTAAGTTAACTTCTTTTGGTAAGACCTATCATTAATAATAAGATTGGTCTTTCAATCAGCATATTCTACTTTGTATCATAATACAATTACTTTGTCAATAGATTATCTAACACTTAATCAAATATTAGATAACATCGTAACACATCGGTATTATTATCAGTCTTAGATAATTCTTCAATCACTGTATCATATTCACTAAGATTAAACACTTAATCTTATACATTATAAGTTCTTCTTTATACTCTAATAAGTCAAATACTAATCCAACAACCTGGATTTTAAATTTAACAACTAAATTGCCAATCCAGCAGACTGAATACAAAATCAAGTAACCTGGATTCAACAAATTTCTAATCCAGCAAGTCAAACTGCAATCCAGCAAACTGGATTACAAATCCAGCAACTAGATTGCAATCCAGCAAGCTGGATTCAACATATTTTCAATTCAGTAAACTTCTTTTCAATCCAGCAAGCTGGATTCATCAGATTTTCTAATTCAGCAAGCTGGATTCCATATCCTTTTCACGAAAATACCAAATCAACTTATTATTTTTCTATCCTTTGTACAAACATGTATACACATATTTCATACACAAAAAGTATTTTTCCAAAATTTTCCAACTTCCTTTGGTATTTTTTAAAAATTATTCTTAGTTAATTCCTTAAGAAATTAGCTACCTCGTGCTTAACTCCAGAAATTCCCATCTCTTGGCACAATCTTATACGTGTTAACGTGACACTCCAGTTTAAATTTCGTAGCCATCGGAGTTATAGAACTCCGGTTATAACCATTTTCGTCAGAAAATCACAAAAATTGAAATGGTCATAACTTGCTCATTTTAACTCGGAATGAGTTCATTTTTGGACAGTAGGTACTTGATATCATATATTTTCATGTCCCAAAAGGCCAGAATTTGTTTCACACATTAAGTTGCCGAAACAGCCCTTTTAAACTTTTGGGCAGAAGCTAAATTGCCTTTTTACAATTTTTCGTGCTTTATTAAATATTTTCCATACGGAAATCTACAACTCCTTTTTCAGTGATTCCACTTGAAGATGTTAGATAACTTATCAAAGTATACTCCCAAATTTTTCCAGAATTTTTACATGCCCAAAAAATGACTAAACTACCCCTACTCTTTGACTGTCCAAAACAGTCCATTTTTCCTTAAAAACACAAAACTGTTTTTGCTAAAGCAGTCATTAAAACTTGTGTACTCAACATTTTTGAGTGCTACCACTTGGGTTTAGTAGCTAACTTACATATATAGCACCTCTCTTTGACGGATCGCAAAAAGAAGGTTTAGATCAAAAACGGTGGAAATCTAAAGTACTTAGAAATTTTTAGGCTCATAAACTAGAAAATCACTTTTTCTTTACTTTTGATTTCCAACTAAAATAACACCCAATATGGGTAAATCTAAACATGAAACACTCATAAACACATAGATCTAAGGTTTTTAAGTTTAGAAATATAGATTCAAAGTTTGATTTATAATAATCAAAAATTATATAACAAAAGGTATTTATACCTTTGATTACCATGCTCTCCTTCTTCTTCTTCCTAGATTTGCTTATGGAGCTTTGATGACTTATCAAAAACTCTCTCTCTTTTCCCTCTAGGGGCTGCCGAATGTGCTTCTCTCTCTCTCCCTCTTGGTTTTGTTTTTGGTAAGGAAAAGAGATGGAAGAGAAAATAAGAAGAATAATAGATGAAAGAGAAAATAAGATAGACTTTTATTAGATATAGATGAATATCAATTATCTATACCCATCCTCCTTTTACTCCCATAAGTCATCCGGCCATGTGGCCTCATTTTGATCCCACTAATTCTCTCTCCTTCATACTTACCAAGAGGTTGCTTACAAGAATGAACAAAGTGTTGGTTCAGTAAAGCAATGACACATAAGGAAGAGTTAGCCACCTAATAAAGTAAGTAATTATTACATTCATTCCCTCTTTCCCTTCTCTTCTTATCCGGCCAAGTGGCCTTCTTTTAGGCCAAATTGCTTAGATTTTTATGGCTTTTATTTACCATACTTAATGTCCAAAATGTCCCTCTTCTATTGGGCTAAGTTTTGGGCTCCCAAATAATTCCTTTGGACTTCAAAAATTAAAATGTTTGGGCTAAAACAATTAACATGCTTGGGCTATGTAATTTACATTGTCCACTACCTTTCCATTTTATCTCACCTTAAATATTTAATTAGGGTATCCATTCCAAATATTTAGAATTTAAATCACCACTCTTGTATATTAAATTCTATAACCCAACTAAACTTGTTTTAATTAAGTTATAAAATTAATAACTTGAGATAATAAAAATATATCTCTTAACTTAATATTATTTTTAATATTATTGTTCTCCCACAAGTGGGCCTAGTTTTGACCCTTAATTAATCTCATTGAGCTAACAAATTTAATTGTTTTACTTACTAACAAAACTAACTTGGGCTTTCAATCCCTAATTAAATTGGGTCAATATAATACTTGTCACATACATAATATATTGCGCTAGATTAAATAATTTAATCACTCTTAGTCACTCTATCTATAAGTCTCATGCTTAATTAATTAATTGGGCTTGTTTAAATAATATAACTTCCTTAGTCCATTAAATTTAATTCTCTTGAACTCTAAATAAATTAATGGGCTATGATATTATTATAGTCCATTACTTTTAATATTATTTTACCCTAATTATTTAATTAGGGTTTTTATTTCCCACTCTAGAAAATAAATTTTTTACTCATGCATTTTTAATTTCATAACCCTTAAGTTATTTAATTCTTCATTCCTAATATATAATTAGGATTACACTAGTTTCTTTTATTTGATTATATAATAAACAAATATAAACCATCACATAATATTCGTATTCACTTACTCACATAATCATTAAATAAACTATGTCATGCTCCACAATTCTCTTATATTAGGTCACTAGTATATATTTAATTACAAGGACCACTAAATAACAATAACCATTTAGGTTATTTAGTTATCATACTTAATTTAAATAACTTATTTAAGTTATACAATTCATAATGTATACTTAAATTTAATTTTCTCCTCCTCTCCATAAATTATTTTCAAACAATTTACTTATATATTAAATATATAATTTAATATATTCAATCATTTATTCAAATATGAATTTAATTTACTAACTACTTTGATACCAATATTCATATCTACATATTGGATCTCATCTCATATTTTAGTTTTACATCATTGGTATAATATTAAATATTATATCATTATCCATATAACATCTTTCACTTCTCACACTGATTTTGACTTTTCTCCATAAAAAGTCAACTGTTGACTTTGAACAAAAGTCAACCTTTACACACTTTGTGTTTACTGCCCATTTTGACTAATCTTAACGTTCTGGACGCAACCGAGCAGTCCATGCTTCAAAATTCTATCTCTAACTCAAATTTTGAATTTTCAATTACTCCCTTCTTATTGTTAATCGTATTAACTAACGACTTTATACTTATTCAAATTCTTATTTGCCAGTCAAGGCCAACGTTCAAGCTATGTTAATTACTAACATAGTTTTATCTTGATCCTTATATCATTAACTTAATTCAACATTCCTCTTGCTAAAATATTTATAGCACCTTACTAAGTATATATATTTCTATACATATACTCATCTTCGTTTAACTTTATAACATCTCTTCATGTGAAATCTTATCTCCTTAATAAAATTTCCATATGTACTTATATAACATTTCTTAGACTATTCAGTTCATATCAAATTTTACAGGTATCATAATACCTTATTATCGATATTCATTCAAATACATAACAATTCATTTCTAGGGTTTTGAAATTTTGTAACCCATATTTCTTTATTCTCATTCAATTAAGAAACCATATAGGTTCTTCTTAAAAATTTTGAAATCCTTAAAATTCCTTCACAGAAACGTCAATTCCATACACTTATTTTCTGTCTAGGTTAATCTTATAACCTTTAATCCATCATTTTAGGATTTTAATAATTATCTAAATTCTCGGGTTGTCACATAAAACCTGAGATTCGGCAATATCTTATCTCTCATAAATTTTCTTTATATTCAGATATTGTAAACAGGGCTCAATTATTAGAGCGAGATAATGAGTATGTGCAACCGAGGGACCACAACCAGGGTCATACCGGTGGCGGCAGTCATCGAAGCAATGAAAACCAGCAGGGAATAAAACATTCGGACAAAAGCGGTAACCACTCTGGTGGTAATCGTGGTCGTGATAATAGAAGGAGCGAGTCGGGAGGAGATTTCAAGAAGAGAAGGTACAACAATAATAACGTGAAGACGTCAGCACAAACATCAACTGTTTCTAGGGGAGGAGAACGACCACCGGTCGTATGTTACAAATGTGGGAAAGAGGGACATATCAGCCCAAACTGCCCACAACAATCCAAGGTATGTTATAACTGTGGAAAGGAGGGTCATATAGCTCGAGAGTGTTCTGTAGCAAAACCAAGTTCAGCGGGGATGGTGACTCCAAAAGTTATCCCGGATAAGTCGAAATCAGCGGTTCCTGGAAGGGCGTTTGTCGTGACTAGCCAAAACGCGAGAAACCCGAACGAGGTGATCACGGGTAAGCTAATCTTGAATTCTAGCGAAGTTTATACTTTACTAGATACCGGTTCTACCCATTCTTTTATCTCTCCTGCTTGTGCTCAACGTTTAAACTTGACTCCGGAGAAATTGGACTTTGACTTATCTGTTGAAACTCCGTTGGGTGAAACCTTCGTTACATCTACAGTTTATAAATCTTGCATGATCCAAGTTGCACTATCACATTACCTATTGATCTTATCTCTTTAAAGATACTTGCTTTTGATGTAATTTTAGGAATTGATTGGTTAACCACTCATCATGCTAAAATTGATTGTTTTCGTAAGGTTGTTAGTTTTCATATTCCTAACCAACCTGTCATACGAATTCAAACTACTAAACCACTAAAATCAGTCACTGTCATATCAAGCCACAAAGCTATTCGTTTATTGAAAAATGGATGTCAAGCTTTCTTAGCCCATGTTATGGATTTGAACAAAGACAAGTCAGATTTGAATAATATTTCTATTGTTAGAGAATTTCCCGATGTATTTCCTGAAGAACTTCCTGGTCTACCCCCAGAACATGAAGTTGAATTCTTTATTGACCTTGAACCCGGTACAAAGTCCATTTCTAAAACCCCATATCGAATGGCTCCTATTGAACTTCAGGAGTTAAAAGTCCAACTACAGGAGTTGTTGGACATCGGATTATTCGTCCTAGTACATCTCCTTGTGGTGCTCCTGTTTTATTCGTAAAGAAGAAAGACGGGAGTATGCAACTTTGTATCGACTATCGAGAATTGAATCATGTCACTATCAAGAATAAGTATCCGCTGTCTCGTATTGATGACCTGTTTGACCAGTTGCAAGGAGCACAATTCTTTTCAAAGATCGACCTTCGTTCTGGATATCATCAGCTGAAGATTAAAACTGAGAATATTCCAAAGACTGCCTTCAGAACTCGATACGGGCATTATGAATTCTTAGTAATATCTTTTGGATTGACTAATGCTCCTGCTGCTTTCATGGATATGATGAATCGTGTATTCAAAGAATATTTAGATCAGTTCGTTGTCGTCTTTATTGATGACATCCTCATCTATTCCAAAAGTCGTGAAGATCATGAGCGCCATTTGAAGCTGGTATTGCAAAGGCTTCGTGAAAATAAGCTATATGCCAAACTGAAGAAATGTGAGTTCTGGCTTGAGGAAGTAGTATTCCTTGGGCACGTGGTGTCAAAACATGGAGTATCTGTCGACCCGGCGAAGATTGAAGCCATACAAAGTTGGGATCAACCGAAGTCGGTAACTGAAGTACATAGCTTTCTGGGCTTAGCAGGTTATTATCGGAGATTTATGGAAGGATTTTCTCGAATCGCTACTCCGTTAACTCAGCTGACTCGGAAAGATACAAAATTCGTATGGAGTGAGGAATACGAGAAGAGTTTCCAAGAACTCAAGAGGAGACTCATTTCGGCACCTGTTCTGACAATACCATCTGGTTCGGATGTATTTGTTATCTACAGCGATGCTTCAGGCAAAGGGTTAGGATGTGTTCTCATGCAACATGGGAAAGTCATAGCCTATGCCTCACGACAACTCAAAGAATATGAGAGGAATTATCCTACTCATGATTTGGAGTTGGCAACAGTCGTTTTTACGTTGAAGATCTGGAGACACTACCTGTATGGGGAGAAAGTGGAGATCTATACAGATCATAAAAGCCTCAAATATTTCTTCTCCCAAAAAGAACTCAACATGCGGCAGCGACGTTGGCTCGAGCTATTGAAAGATTACGATCATGCCATCCAATATCATCCTGGAAAAGCAAACGTAGTAGCTGACGCATTGAGTAGAAGATCATATGCGGGTACGAGTGCAATGTTGTTAACACAAAGGCCCATTTTGTATGACTTACAAAGGATGGAGATAGAGATGAAGGCTCCAAGTACCCACATGATGATATCAAATATACGAGTAGAACCGACTTTAATCGATAAAGTTAAAGCTGCTCAAGCTACGGACATGGAGCTGATGTGTATGAAGAAGAAAGTGCAAGAAGGTGCTATTCCAGAAGCAAGAATCGATGAAGAAGGAATACTTCGAGTCAACTCCAGACTTTGTGTTCCTAACGATTTTGACTTGAAACATAGAATAATGATGGAGGCACACAACACACCGTTTGCAATCCATCCTGAGAGTACCAAAATGTATCACGATCTTCAACATACATTTTGGTGGAGCAATATGAAAAGAGAGATCGCGGAGTTTATCTCGAGATGTTTAACTTGTCAACGTGTAAAAGCGGAGCATCAAGTACCAAAGGGTCCATTGCAACCACTTGAGAATTCGAAATGGAAGTGGAAACACATTACTATGGATTTTGATACGGGTCTTCCCAAGGTTTCTCAAGGCATAGATGCGATTTGGGTTATTGTTGATATATTAACCAAGTCTACTCATTTCTTGCCGATACGTGAGACTTATTCCCTTGAACGTCTTGCTAGTATGTACGTGAACGAGATTGTGAGATTGCATGGCATGCCAGTATCCATAGTTTTGGATCGTGACCCAAGATTCACTTCACGATATTGAGTTAGGTTGCAGAAAGCTATGGGCACGGATTTACGATTCAGTTCGGCATACCATCCTCAAACGGACGGACAATCAGAGAGGACTATTCAAACTCTTGAAGATCTATTAAGACTTTGTGTCCTAGATCTCAAAGGGAGTTGGGATAAGTACCTACCATTGGTGGAATTCTCCTACAACAACAGTTATCAGGCGAGCATAGGTGTGGCTCCATTCGAGGTGTTGTATGGAAGAAAATGTCGTTCTCCAGTATGCTGGGATGAGGTGGGTGAAGCAACATTGTTGGGACCAGAGTTGGTACGCATTACTACAGAGAAGATCCAAACGATTCGACAACGTATATAAACGGCACAGGATCGACAAAAGAGGTATGCGGATCTTCATCGGAAGGACGTGGAATTTAATATTGGGGATCATGTATTATTACGTGTTGCACCATGCAAGGGAGTTACAAGATTTGGGAAGAGAGGAAAGCTCAATCCAAGATTTGTTGGTCCATTTGAGATTCTTGAGCGAATAGGAAATGTGGCATATAGACTCGCATTACCTCCAAGCATGTCTCGTGTTCATAATGTTTATCACATATCTATGCTTCGTAAATATGTTAAAGACCCGAACTACATTATTGAGTTAGAACCAGACGAGATAGCTGAAGATTTAACGTACGAGGAGGTACCTGTTAAGATCTTGGATAGGAAAGAGCATGTCCTACGCACGAAGGTTATACCACAAGTTAAGGTTTTGTAGAAAAACCATGCTATTGAAGAAATGACCTGGGAGTTAGAATCAGAAATGAAAGCGAGGTATCCTCACCTTTTTGAAACATCAGGTACGTACATCAATTTCGAGGACGAAATTTCATAAAGAGGGGAGGTTGTAAGACCCCAACTTATTAATGAATAAAATCAAATTTTCTCTAAATATTATTGTGAATAATAAGGGGTTAATTTGATATAATACTTTGGTTATGGATGAAATGTGCAAATTTTGCAAAATAAGCAAGTGGTTATAAAATATTCATTTTGTCGGGGAATATTCGTTTGGTCGTGGAATATTCTTACTGTCGGGGAATATTCGTACGACGGCGCAGCCTTGTATGGGCCCCATAACGGAAAGCGATTGGATGAAAAAAACGACAAGTATAAGTTGTTTATAAATAACGGCGTAGTTGTTACCGTTAATACTGTTGGAAAACCCGGTGGTTAAAATACAGTCGCACACGGTATTACACCAATTATTAATTCTTACGAAGGAAGGCACTAGTCAATAATTGTTATAGAAGTAAAGTACACTCATCACTATTTATGAAACCAAAGAACGCGTGGAAGAAAGAGAATCAGTTTAATAGAAGACCAACCAAGGAACCACACAAGTCCAAGTGGAAGATAAATCATCACACACACACAGGCATGCATCATAATAGATGTTTCATATGTGATAAACATGGTCATAGAGCTACAAAATGTTATTATAACTCCATGCATGTGAGACCCAAGACTAGACAAGTTTGGGTCCCCAAAGGAACTAACAAAGAAGGACCCATGCGAATATGGGTACCAAAATGAAGGTTCAAATGTTTTGACAGGAACAGAGCTCCACGACCTCGACATGGTATCTAGACAGTGGATGCTCAAGGCATATGACCGAGAACAAAGCTCTACTATCCAACTATATAGAAAAGGAGGGTCCCTCAGTCATTTTTGGAGATAACGGCTCGGGCAAGACAAAAGGCTATGGCTCTGCTGGCAATGGGGCAATATCTTTCAGCAAAGTAGCCTATGTGGAAGGACTTCAACACAACCTTCTAAGCATCAGTCAACTCTGTGACAAGGGCCATCAAGTAACATTTCTCAACAATCAATGTCAAGTCAGAGACCTGAAGACATCTGCTATAAAGCTGATCGGAACAAGAGAAGGAAATATTTACACTATAGACCTTGGTCAACTTAGCTCTGAAGAAACAATATGCTTTCTGGCAAAAGCATCCGAGGAATTAAGCTGGCTATGGCATAGAAGGCTGTCCCACTTAAACTTCAAGAACATGTTAAAACTGGCATCAAAAGATCTTGTAGCTGGTCTGCCTAAGTTCAACTTCATGAAAGAAAGGCCATGCAACGCCTGCCAGCTTGGAAAGCAAACCAGAAGCTCATTTAAAAGCAAGACTGCCAACTCCATTGACAAACCCCTGCAGTTGCTTCACATGGATCTCTTCGGGCCAATCCCTACTACCAGTCTTGGAGGAAAAAGATACTCACTAGTTGTAGTTGATGACTACACTAGATTCACATGGGTATTTTTCCTAACTTCTAAGGATGAAACAAGCTCCGAGCTAATAAAGATGTTCATACTGGTGATGAATGAAAAAGGAGAGAAAATCAAGGCCATAAGGAGTTATCATGGCAGAGAATTCGACTTCTCAAAAATGGATCAGTTCTGCACAGACAATGGCATCAGTCACAACTTCTCAGCTCCACGAACTCCTCAACAAAATGGAGTTGCTGAACGAAAGAACAGAACCCTGATAGAGGCTGGAAGGACTCTACTAGCAGCAGCTCATCTGCCTGAATACTTCTGGGCAGAAGCAGTCAACACTGCATGCTACACTCAGAACAGATCATTAATCCACTCTACGATCAAGAAGACACCCTACGAACTATGGAAAGGAAGAAAGCCAAGTGTCAGCTATTTCCATGTCTTTGGCTGTGCATGCTACATTCTCAACAATGGAAAACAGTATTTGACAAAATTCCAGCCCAAGTCAGATGAAGGAATCTTTCTTGGATATGCCACAGACAGCAAAGCCTACAAGGTGTTCAACAAGAAGACACTGAGTGTCGAAGTCTCGATACACATCATCTTTGATGAAACTGACTTAGACAAATCAGTGCCTGAAGACACTACGACCGGTAATACAGACACCACGAATGAAATCGTAGAGCTCAACACTACGATCGTAGTGCCAGATAGTGAAATCGTAGAGCGTGATAAAGAGATCGTAGAGAGGTCCATCCAAGACAGTGAGCCTCCACTTCAAGAAGAAGAGATAGACCTTGAAGATCTAAGACAGGAAGGCATCAGGACAGATATTCCAACTGGGAACAGATGGGCAAGAGATCATACTCAGGATCTAATCATTGGAGATCCAAGTGCAAGAGTCAAGACAAGGGCTGCTACTCAGAATGAATGCTTCTATCTAAGCTTCCTATCACAAATAGAGTCAAAGAAGATAGAGGATGCTATGGAAGACTCCAGTTGGATAGAGGCCATGCAGGAAGAACTCAACCAGTTTGAACGAAGCAAAGTTTGGAGATTGGTACCAAGACCAAAGAGTCATCCTGTCATAGGAACCAAGTGGGTCTTCAGGAACAAAATGGATGAGGATGGGATCATTACCAGAAACAAGGCAAGATTAGTGGCAAAGAGCTATTCTCAAGAAGAAGGTATTGACTATGATGAGACATTTGCACCTGTTGCCAGACTTGAAGCTATCAGAATCTTCCTTGCCTTTGCTGCCCACATGAAGTTCAAAGTCTTTCAGATGGATGTCAAAAGTGCATTCCTAAATGGAGAACTTCAAGAAGAAGTCTATGTAGAATAACCTCCAGGTTTCATCAATCCATCTCTTTCCAATTATGTCTATAGATTAGATAAAGCTTTATATGGTCTTAAGCAAGCACCTAGAGCATGGTATGAAACACTGACTAACTTTCTAATAGAAAATGGGTTCACTAGAGGTAGAGTAGATACCACACTGTTTCTCAGAAAGCATAAGGACAAAGTCTTACTAGTTCAAATATATGTTGATGATATCATTTTTGGTTCTACTGACGAAAAGTTATGTAAGAGATTCTCTAAGCTAATGCAGAGCAAGTTTGAAATGAGCATGATGGGTGAGCTGAGTTTCTTCCTTGGACTGCAAGTAAAGCAGACTGAAGAAGGAATTTTCATGAACCAAGCCAAGTACATCAAAGACTTATTAAAGAAGTATGGCATGGAATCAGCCTCTCCCATGAAAACACCAATTGCTCCTGCAACCAAGCTTGACAAGGATGAGAATGGTAAGAGTATTGATATAACTCAATACAGAGGTATGATAGGTTCTCTTTTATACCTAACTGCCAGTAGACCAGATATAATGTTTGCAACATGCATATGTGCTAGATTTCAGGCTAACCCTAAAGAATCGCATTTGTCTGCTGTAAAAAGGATATTCAGGTATCTTAAGGGTACACCCCACTTGGGGCTGTGGTATCCCAAGGAATCCTCTTTTGATCTAATAGGATACACAGATGCTGATTATGCAAGATGCAAAATAGATAGAAAAAGTACAAGTGGCACCTGTCAACTACTTGGAAACAGACTTGTGTCTTGGTTCAGCAAAAAGCAAAATTCAGTAGCCACTTCAACTGCAGAGGCTGAATACATTGCTGCTGGCAGCTGCTGTGCTTAGATTATTTGGATGAGAAATCAGCTAGCTGACTACGGGTTTGATTTCAAGTCTATACCTATACACTGTGATAATACAAGTGCCATAGCTATAACACATAATCCTGTCATGCATTCTAGAACTAAGCATATAGAAATAAGGTATCACTTCATTAGGGATCATGTGCAAAATGGTATTATCTCTTTGCAATATATCCCTACTGAAGATCAACTTGCTGATGTGTTTACAAAACCTTTAGATAAATTCAGATTTAATAAGTTAATAAGTGAGCTAGGCATGCTAAATCTATCTTCATGAAAATATGCTCTAGACTGTGCTAACAATGACAGATAAAGGCTGAACTCAAAATCGTAGACATGATCAAGGAAAGCTCACGATCGTAGAGCTGAACTGTCAACTACCTCAACGATCGTAGCAAGAACTTAACTTCCATAAGTGCAGACTCAACGATGATCAAACAAGAAAAGTAGATCCTGTGATGTTGAGCTCCATAACAAAGCAATCCCTCCAAGAGGTGCCTCAGGGACAAACCTAACCCTTGAATTACACCAAGAGGTTGGCCCTTCCTGAGTTACCTTAAAAAGAAGGCTTAGTCAAAATCTCATCACTAGGACCCAGAACAGACTCAACGATCGTAGAACAGTCTCAACAGACAGACTCTACGAATGCGGGTCAGACTCTACGACTGCCGGACATACTCTACGACCGTAGGACAGACTCGACGATCGTAGGATAAACTACCAGTGCTGATCAGACTCTACGACCAGAAGTCAGACTCTACGATCTAGATCATACTGAGGACACCTCAGCTCTTAATACTCAAAGGGCAATTCAGTACATTCCTACACATACGAGATCGTAGAGCTAAATAAAAATAAGACACCTGTCCCACGAGGACAAAAAGAGAGGAGGGAAGTTATAAGTACAGATTGGACACCTGATTTTGAAATACTGAAGTTCAAAAGTTCATCTCCCATTCTCTCTCTCAAAGCAAAACCCTAACTCAGACAAAAGTTCAACCGTATCTATCTTCTCAACAAAAGAATCAATGGCTGCTTCCAACGTAATTTCAGGCCACAGACTCTGTTTTGACGAGTTCAAGACTGCACCTCTAAAGTTCCACAAGATTTAAGCCTTACTGAAGAAGGCTAGTCTCGAAGAAGCGCTCAGCACTGACACTCTTATCTATCCCAAGCTGGTGAAGGAATTCTACAAGAATGCGGTGTACGAGAACAACACAGTCACCACGCGAGTTCGAGGAGCTGAAATAAAGCTAAGGGCAGAAGACATCAATCTGGCCCTAGGATTCCAAAATATGGGACACCCAATTCTGGACGACATAAGGTATCAAGAGGGACAGAAGAAAATGCATCATAAGAAGAACCCCTCTGTCAAGGGTTACAAAAAGAAAGAGTTCCCACAAAGGTACGAGTTTTTAGCTGACATTGTTGGAAAATGCATATGCTGCAAGAGCTCAGGGCATGACTCTGTTAATGAGGCTCAGCTTAAAATCATGACTGCCTTAGTCCATGGCACCTAACTCAACTATGGGGCAGTGCTGATTAAGTGGATCAGTAAATGGATAACTAGCTCTAAGAAGTCAAAGAGCATCCCAAAGATGCTATATGGGAGGTTCATAAGCATCATTCTGCAGTTTGCTGTAGGTGATAAGATTGGGGATAATAAAGGAGAAGCCATAAATCCCAATCGTAAAATGACACAACAATTGTTCAAGAACTGGGAGAGAAACCCTGCTGATTTCGTTCGAATGATGACAGAATCAAGTGGGAGAACTGAGGAACTAAGGAAAGCAGGTGTTACAGGAGATATGTCTGTTGTCAAGGAAGTTTGTAAGACCCCGAATTTTATGAAATAAAAATATTCAATTTTTCTTATAATTACTATTCAGTAAATGGTTAAATTGATAAAAGTTTATAGTTATGGGTGAAATGTGAATTTTTTTTCAAAATAAGCAAGTGGTTATAAAATAATCATTGTTGTCGGGGAATATTCGTTTGGTCGTGGAATATTCTTTCTGTCAGGGAATATTCGTACGACGGTGCAGCTATTTGTGGGCCCCATAACAGAAAACGGTCAAATGAAGAAAATGACAAATTTGAGTTTTTACAAATAACGGCGTAGTTGTTACCGTTAACACTGTTGGAATACCCGGTGGTTAAAATACAATAATACGCGTTATTGCACAGTAGCACACGGTATTGCATAGTATTTTTGAAATTATTGATTCTTACGTAAGAAGGCACTACTCAATAATTGTTACAGTAATTACTGTTCAATATTTTATTTTATTGATTTAATAATTACTACGTTGAAATTTTATATTATTGTTGTTCAATAATTGTCACTGCACAGTATTTCCCATTATCAGATCAATAATTCATATTATTTAAATAATATTATTAGTTAGCATTATTGACAATGTCTAGAAAGTTCTGTCTAAGGAGAGGTTTGGTCATTTAATTGCGCGCCAGTAAGGAGAAATTCTTATTGGAAAGCCCCCTCTTTCCTGGGAACGGCCTGGTTGTCATAAATGTGATTCTGTAATATTATTTGTGAATAATTAATTATTGATTCATATGATAAGGAAATATTTATTTTATGTGGATATAAATGAGGGATATATTTTTGTGGTTAAAAATGAAGGAGTTAATGTTGAGGTTTTTATCAGTATTTTTGTTGGAATGGAGGTATTAAAAATTAGGGTTTTTGAGATATTTTGCGAGGGTTATAATTTTTAATCCGACCGTTGGATCGTGGTAATATTTGGATATGTTATACATATATAAGTTGAGTATATGTCCACAAATTTTGAACCGTTAAAAATGAACATATGATTTATTATGAATTTTACGAGATGACTGGTTCAGAAATTGTTGAATTTTCGGAGTTTATCATTTTGGTGGAAAATTCTAGAATTGGTGGGCCCCACTTGTGGTTGGTGAAGAAATGTGCTGAATTATATTTCAAATGTGGTGGGTGAGAATAGTAGCAGGTAAAGCCATCAGGTTGCAGGTCAAACCTACCAAAATTTTCCTATAAATAGAGGGCTAAGTTAGAATTGAAAATCACACCAGAAACATAAGCTTTCTCTCTTTTTATCTCAATATTATGAAGCATATTTTTTGAGTTTTTAGATACTTGGTGAGTTATTATTTATCAGTGCAAGTTTCCTTCAGCATCATATCCGATATCCAGTCTGAAGTACTGCTCTTTTGAGGTAAGGGATAGTAAGGGATTTTAAGGATTGTTATGATTTTCAGTTTCGTAATTTTTCTGATCTTCAAAAATTCTGGAAAAATTTGAAATGATATTTTGATGAGTTTTCTTGATTGTGTCCAAAAATGGTGATTTTTGGATGTATAGATTGAGAGTTATGAATTTTATGAGAAAAGACTATTTTAAAAGTAACCGCTTATAACTTCTTGTGGTTAACTCCAAAATTGATGAAATTTTTATTGGGAGTACATGTATATGATAGGAGTATAGTCTGTGAATTTTAGAATTTTGGACAAAAGTATAATTTTTGATAAATGTCTAAATATTCGGCTGTTTTGGCCATATGAAAAATAGTAAATGACTTTTAAAAATTCTGAGAAAAATATATGTTCAATATAGGACTATATTCTGCGAAATCTCAGAAAAAAAATATTTTTGGGACTGATTTGATATTTTTCATGAAAATGGTTTAGTTATGAGTAAATGAATTAAATATGTTATGTGAAGTAAGAAAATTAGAAAATATGATTTTATGGCTTGAGAATCATATATGAGTTATATGCAGATTTTTGATGTGGGTTTTGGTTATTAGTGATGAAATCTTAAGAGTTGGCATTTTATGATGATTAAATGCGCTAATTAGTAAAGTGTAAACAATTTAAATAAATTATTTATAAGGTTAAGAAATATTATTCTTTCAATATCATTATGCCGAAATATTGATATGGATTTTATTGTGAAATTTCTACCTTTTTCATGTCGGAGTTACTATTCATGAGTTACTATTCACGAGTTACTATTCAAGAGTTACTATTCACAGAAAAATTGGTTTCTTTTTCTGACCAAATTATCGTTAATTTATGATTGTTGCTCTTCAAAATAAATGCAGTTGTTGATAATATTGTTTTTATTATCATATATAACATTTTTATAACCCTGATATTGAAATTCTCTTTCACTGGAGTGTAAAGATGGGTAGATTATTGGTATGATCATGACTAGGGTTCTCTTTGGCCAGTAGTGCAAAGTTGAATTATTGCCTAGTATGATCATGACCATTGAATTTATAATTGAATATCTTCAGCTTAAGTGCGAAGGTGAATTGATCAACATGGTTATAATTATTGTTTATATAAATTCTGAAATGATTATATATTTTTTTGAGATATTAATATCTTTGGCCTGTAGTGCAAAGATGAAATATTGATGAATATCTTTGGCCTGTAGTGCAAAGACGAATTGTTGATGAATATCTTTGGCCCGTAGTGCAAAGATGACATGTTGTTGAATATCTTTGGCCAGTAGTGCAAAGATGAACAGATGTTGAGATAAACATGACCAACTGGTGATACAAATGAATATCTTTGGTCGTAGTGCAAAGATGAAGTTATTAGTATGATTATGAACAGGAAATGTGATTTGGTGTAACCATGATCTTTGATGTTTCAGGTAAAGATAGGTGATGAAAATTATCTTCGTCCTGGATGAGAAGAGAAATTTAGAACTACAGTTATGATTATGAGTTATTCATATGATTGTGGACCAGAATTGTTGATTGATGTTACAGGGATAAAACATTGTTGGTGGATTTTTAACATGGAGAAGATAATAGACTTTATAGTCTATTTGACTCTTCTAATGGATTGCTCGTTCCGCTGCAACTATGGTTGAAATTTTTATCATTTACCATATGTTCTAAATCTTTGATTTATTATTGATGAAGACTGTTGATAATTTAATTATCTTTAGTCATGATATTCTTTACTGAGCTAGTTGTGCTCACCCTTTTGCTTCACAATTTCTTTCAGGTAATAAGAGTGTAGCTGGGTCGAGCGAGGGTAACGGGGAAATAGAACGGTGGTCTCTAGCTGTGGATGTTCTCCTGAAGCAGTATAGAAAAGTTCATTTAGTAGTTTTATTTGGTGAATTCAATAGGGTAAGGTGTACCCAACGTTGGAAGGGTGGTTTGCCACTATCATACAAGATGTCTAACGACATACAACCTCGTGTCATCATAGGATAGGGTTGTGCTCATCCACTTGCTGAGTATATCTATGGGCACTACCTATATAATCTTGGTGTTTGTTTGAAGTATAATTCTCAATTAGAGACAGTGGAGATAATGATAAGTCAAGAGAAGACTCACCATTGGGAAGAATATGATAGTAATCTTCTCGTTTTTCTTTGGGGTCTATTGGGTCAACCAAGGATAATTCTGTGGCCATATGATATCTATCATAACCTAGACGCGTGGCCTCCCATGTACGAAGGTTTCCTTGAGCACTTCCTAAATATTCTAATTTCTAAAATAATTTTTGACTATACCTTTATGTAAGGTGTTATTGTGAGGTGATGTCCACGGTTGGAACATGAGTCACATTTGGTATATATTTGTATCCAAACTCACTGCATATGTGTTGTTGTATTTTGCACGACAATTGTTGTAATAAAGTTGTAGTTGTTTTCTGTACCATGTATTTGACGACTCAGAATGGGTTGGGTGGAATGGACCTATTTTGGGGTCGTCACAAAGTTGAAGAAGAAGAAGAAGCAAATAAAGAAGAATCCTCTGCTCTTGCAAGAAAAAGTAAGGGTAAAAGGAAGATGAGGGCAAGACAAGCTGAAGAGGCTCAAGGCTCTGCAACCAACACTCCTGTAGAGCCCTCTGACATAGAGACTCTAAGGAGGCTGAGGAAGATACAACTGCAAGAAGAAGCAGAAGAAGATCAGGCCACTATTTCACAAATCTTGAAGAAGAGCAAGACTGGTCACAAGCTCAAAAGACCAACAGTGTCTTCAATCGTAGAGACCTTGCTGTTCTCTGAGTCTAGGCCAAGTGTGGCAGAAATGGAGGAAGCTGCTACAAGGGAAGTGGTTGATCAAGTGATGGATAAAGCTAGCAAGCCAAAGAAAAAGCTGGTCAAGAAGTACATCCTTGAAAATAAGAAGATACTGAAGAAAGAAGCCAAGAGCATGGCTGAAACAGTAGATCTGACCCAGACAACAGAAGATGAAAAGGCCCTAGCTG
Organism: Panax notoginseng; assembly: GCA_016801055.1. Taxonomy (NCBI): domain Eukaryota; kingdom Viridiplantae; phylum Streptophyta; class Magnoliopsida; order Apiales; family Araliaceae; genus Panax; species Panax notoginseng. The sequence goes on from CM029019.1 coordinate 72,437,541, forward strand.
AGGGGGAGAACCCTGAAATACTCATGATTGAATATACACCAGCTGAGGGGGAGAAGTCCACAGCTCAAAAAGATGCTCAAGCTGAAGGGAACTTCCTGAATTTAGAAGAAGATGTACAAGCTGAGGGGGAGTTTTCAAACCTCCAAGAAAATGATCATATTGAGGGGGAGCCTCAAGATGTACCAATGGCAGAAGAAGAGGTTCCTCTCCAAGATAAGGTTGAACCACTATCAAACATTCCAGAGGCCATCGAGGTAATGGAATCTCCTAAAGAAATCCAAGAAGAAGCTGACAGTGATGATGAACTTATGATCACAGGTGAAGGAAAGGATGGGTATAGAAGCTATCTATACAGACAGATGTTCTCTTACCTACCCATGATGGCCTATCACCAAGCTCTGATCCAGAAATCATGGGATCATATGTTCTAGAGCTTCAAGGAATATCCAGCAATTTCTGTTCTAGCTCATGGATTTCCCAGGGAAGTCAACTTCGCCAAAAAGTTGATTACAAACAATGCCTCATCAAAAGCCAAACTTGAGGTATTGACTATCCCTACAAGCTTTATATTTAATCATCTGTCATCACCCTCATTTAGCCATTTCTATGAATTTCCTAAATGGCTGGAAGTGATTCTCAACCCTTTAAATCAGTTTCCAGTTACTGAATCCCACAATTCTATAACTGAAGAACCAAAAGAAATCAACCTTACCCAGCTCCCTCAAATAACCAACTCTATGATTCCAGATTCCAGCCACATCGTAGAGTCACCACTCCCAAATGTCCAAACCCAAGCTCCTCCAACTGATATACCATCCTCCTCATCGCACAACTATTTCAATCTTGATCTTGCTTTGTACAACTTGCAAGCTCAATCTCCACCAAGAACCCCTCAAATGGACAATCCTCAACCAGAAAATACCCTTCCAAGCATGCCCACCAAGGATGATCTGAAAGAAACCTCTGAGCAAATGATCAAAACCATTGAAGCAAGCCTGGAATCTCACTCTGATCCCCTCAACATCCGCCTGAATCAAATGATACAAGCTGCTAACAAATTCCCTAGTACAATGAATACTGAACTCACTACAAAGCTAAGGGAAATTATCAAAGAGATTCTAAAGAGCATATCAGATAGAGATGAGATCCATTTCCAGGTTGCTGCCAAACAAAAAGAGGCTATGCTTGAAATACAGAAAAATCAAGATTGTCAACATCAGATTATGCTGGACAATATTCTCAACTTAAAAGCTTATGTGTACGACTTCCAGAAATCATATGCAAATCAGGAAAAGTATAATGATACAATTCTGACCATCCTCCAGAAGAAAGAAGCAAGAGCTGATCAACAAATCAAGGAGAATAAGGAGGACATTGCTCAGACTCAAAGCCAACTAAACGAGCTTGTCCAAGGGGTCAACAAGCTATCAGCTGACATTCGAACCCTTGATGCTGACATAAAGGGGGAGAAAGATAAAGGGAGCAGAGGAGATCAAGGCAGAAGCAGAGGAGGTCAGACAACTCAAGAAAGGGGAAGAACACGAAGCCCTCCTGCAAGACAGACTCCACGATCTGGTCAGCAGGCAATTGTTACAGCTATTCCTTTGAGCCATCAGCAGGCAACTCCTAGCTCACAAGAAGTGACCAGGGTAAACATAAGAATGCCGACTGGAGATCCTGCATTCATGCGCAGACATGAGGAGAATCATGTTATAAGTCGAAGCGAGCTAGAGGAGTTAGCGAGGAATGAAGAAGCTCAAAGGAAGAGAAGGGCTAAAGAATATGCAAATCCTCCTCCTCATAAGAGACCAAGAAAACAGAGATAAGTATAGAGTTTAATGTTTTATTGATGTAATGCTACATTGTAATATCTATTGATCATCAATAAATTTATGCTTATTCTCTAGAAATTTCAGCTGCTCGCTGAAATGCTAAGTCATGTTTAAATTACTGCAAATGCATCTAGTCACTAATAATCATGATAACAAATCTCCTTGGTTATGTCAACATCAAATAGGAGGAGATTGTTGGTAGAATGCATATTAAGATTTGATGTTTTTAATGCATGTGTTCATGATTATTTGTAAGGTCCTTAATAGATATATGTATAAGGACTTAGTGATAGATCAAAAATTGTTAGGTTGATCTAAGCTTTCAACGTGTATCATTCTGTTATAGAATGTATAGATAGAAAGATCAAATCTGTTAGGTTGATCTTGAGATGTAATAGATTAGTCATGAAGAGATCGTAGTGCATCAACCTAATCAACATTGCAGAAATCAAGGCAGAAATCGTAGAGCCTGAAGATCGTAGTGTGCCTGCCTTGAAGGGAACTCTTCGAAAATCGCAGAGTGGTCCCATCGTTCACCGAGCCAACTCCACGATCGTAGTATGCTGAAGGAAACATGAAGTTTACAAGTCAACGATCGTAGAGTGCTCTCGGGAACGTAGAGTGAATACACGAGCAAGTCAAGAATCGTAGAGTGCTCTCGAGAACGTAGAGTGAACTACACGAGCAAGTCAAGAATCGTAGAGTGCTCTCGAGAACGTAGAGTGAACGACACGAGCAAGTCAAGAATCGTAGAGTGCTCTCGAGAACGTAGAGTGTACTACACGAGCAAGTCAAGAATCGTAGAGTGCTCTCGAGAACGTAGAGTGAACTACACGAGCAAGTCAAGAATCGTAGAGTGCTCTCGGGAACGTAGAGTTCAAGACACGATGAAGTAAAGAGTGTAGTGATATCAACTGTTAGCATCGTAGTGTTCAAGAAATGACACTACGATCAGAATCGTAGAGCATCACGACCCAAATCGTAGAGCTCATCTGTCAGTCAAAAAATGTCAAGCCTCATGAGTTGTTAATTCAAGATACGAGGAATGAATCTGAGAAGCTGCAGTGCCCATCAGTCCCAGATTGTATAAAATATCCTTAGGAAGCAACAAAGAAGCGTATTGAAGAAGCCAAGGATAGTACTATGGAAAAGAGATACAAAACACCTTTTCAGGTGGTGGGTGGGAAAGCAGTCTGCAATGTCAGTGGTCCAGAATGCAGAATTCAGAAGATGTGCAGAAATGTCACCATCACGGTACAGAAAGCTCAGACGCATTTAATGCCACAACGGATGGATTCAAACGGATAGTTTTCTGTATCACATATATACAGATCAGACAGATGAGAGAAAAAAGACAAGCAAGCAATAAAACATTCAACGTGAACAATTCTCCAAGGCTCAACTCTACGATCTGAGAAATTCCAAAGCTTACTCAGCTACTCAGTTCTTAACGAACCTGTGCTTACATAGCAACTGAGTAACAACCTTCAGAACGAAACAACAATCATCATTCAACTGAAGAAGAGTACCAAGTCTACTGGACTTGAAGAGTTCAAGAGTGAACTATAAGATAGCCAAGTCTGCTGGACTTGAAGAGTTCAAAAGTGAACTAGAGAAGTTCCTAGACTGCTGGTCTAGAAGGAATCCAGTGGGATTCAGAAGTTTGTAAGAAACATCCTTAGTGAATATCCTACTCGTTGAGTAGAAGAGTGGACTAGGAGCCTTGTGTGCTCTGAACCACTTAAAAATAGCTGTGTCATTTACCTTACTGCCATAACTGCTATATCTGCTATAACTGCTTTACTCGTCTATTACTTTACTGCTTGGTTAAGAAGATTAAAACAAATATTATTCCGCTAAGTTTTAATCACTATCTAAGAACAAGTCTAAAACAGAAAAGATTTTTAAATATCTATTCAACCACCCCTTCTAGATAACTTGTGCCTATTAAGAACTAACATTCTTTACTGGACTAGTTGAGCTCACCCTTTTCCTTTTTGTTCCATTTTTCTTCTCAGGAGGTGAGAACATAGCAGGATCTAGTCGGGGTATGGAGTGATGGTTCTAGAAAGATGTTTTAGCAGTCCTCATTATTTCTGTAAAATAGTGTTTGAATAATTGTAATGAGGATTTATTTGAGTGTGGATATTGTCCAGAAGACAATATTTGTATTTAAACTCACAGTATGTGTTGTCGTATTTTGCACGACAATTATATTATTGAAGTTGTAGTTTGCTTTCTGTACCATGTATTTGGCGACTCAGAATGGGTGTTGTATACCTATTTTGGGGGCGTCACACCCACAGTCTCATTCACCCCATTGTTAGCATTCTCAGCTGCCATTCTCAAATACTGCCATAAAACAAGGGTTAATTAAACAAATTAACATATCACATAATATCCCGATATTATGACTGACCAACAAATAAGCTTAGGTAGGACACACTAGCGAAGGATTTACTCATCTCTCCCCTCCTAGTTGTATTTCCCGATCTCCGCCAGAGATCATATTCCTAAGCTCTGATACCACCTGTGACAACCCCAAAATAGGTCCATTCCACCCAACCCATTCTGAGTCGTCAAATACATGGTACAGAAAACAACTACAATTTTATTACAACAATTATCGTGCAAAATACAACAACACATATGCTGTGAGTTTGGATACAAATATATACCAAATGTGACATTGGACACCATCATGTATCAGCACCTCACAAAGGTACCTTACATAAAGGTACAGTCAAAAACTGTTTTAGAAACCAGAATCTTTGGGAAGTGCTCAAGAAAACCTTCGTACATGGGAGGCCATGCTTTTAGGTTATGATAGATATCATATGGCCACAGAATTATCCTTGGTTGACCCAATAGACCCCAAAGAAAAACGAGAAGATTACTATCATATTCTTCCCAATGGTGAGTCTTCTCTTGACTTATCATTATCTCCACTGTCTCTAATTGAGAATTATACTTCAAACAAATACCAAGATTATATAGATAGTGCTCGTAGATATACTCAGCAAGTGGATGAGCACAACCATGTCTTATGATGACACGAGGTTGTATGTCATTAGACATCTTGTATGATAGTGACGAAACACCCTTCCAACGTTGGGTTCGCCTCACCCTATTTTCTTCACCAAATATAACTACTAAATGATGACCACCGTTCTATTCCCTTGTTACCCCCGCTCGACCCAGCTACACTCTTATTACCTGAAAGGAATTGTGAAACAAAAGGGTGAGCACAACTAGCCCAGTAAAGAATATCATGACTAAAGGTAAATAAATTATCAATAGCCTTCAACAGTAATAAATCAGAGATTTAGAACGTATGATAGATGATAAAAAATTTCAACCATAGTTGCAGCGGAACGAACAATCCATTAGAAGAGTCAAATAGACTATAAAGTCTATTATCTTCTCCATGTAAAAAATCCACCAATAATGTTTTATCCCGGTAACATCAATCAACAATTCTGGTCCACAATCATATGAATAACTCATAATCATAACTGTAGTTCTAAATTCCTCTTCTCATCCAGGACGAAGATAATTTTCATCACCTATCTTTACCTGAAACATCAAAGATCATGGTTACACCAAATCACATTTCCTGTTCATAATCATACTAATAACTTCATCTTTGCACTACGGCCAAAGATATTCATTTGTATCACCAGTTGGTCATGTTCATCTCAACATCTGTTCATCTTTGCACTACTGGCCAAAGATATTCAACAACATGTCATCTTTGCACTACGGGCCAAAGATATTCATCAACAATTCATCTTTGCACTACAGGCCAAAGATATTCTTCAACAGTTCATATTTGCACTACAGCCAAATATATTCATCAACAGTTCATATTTGCACTACATGCCAAATATATTAATATCTCAAAGAAATATATAATCATTTCAGAATTTATATAAACAATAATTATAACCATGTTGATCAATTCACCTTTGCATTTAAGCTAAAGATATTCACTTATAAATTCAATGGTCATGATCATACCAGTCAACAATTCAACTTTGCACTACTGGCCAAAGAGAACACATAGTCATGATCATACCAGAAATCTACCCATCTGTACACTCAAGTCAAAGAGAAATATCATCATTAGGGTTATAAAAATGTTATATATGATAATAAAATCAATATAATCAACATATAGATTTAATCTCAAGAGTAATATTCATAAACCAACTATAATTTGGTCAGAAAAAGAAACCAATTTTGTCGTAAATAGTAACTCATGAATAGTAACTCGTGAATAGTAACTCATGAATAGTAACCCCGACACAAAAAGGTAGAAATTTCACAATAAAATTCATACCAATATTTCGGTATAATGATATTGAAAGAATAACATTTCTTTAAACTTATAAATAATTTATTTTAATTGTTTACAGTTTTCTAATTAATGCATTTAATCATCATAAAATCCCAAACTCATAAGATTTCATCACCAATAACCAAAAACCCTCATCAAAAATCTGCATATACCTCATATAAGATTCTCAAGCCATAAAATCCTATTTTCTAATTTTCTTCTTTCACATAACATATTTAATTCAATTATTCATAACTAGTCTATTTTCATTAAAAATACCAAATCAGTTTCAAAAATATTTCTTTTCTGGGATTTATCAGAATATAGTCCCATATTGAACATATAATTTTCTCAGAATTTTTAAAATTCATTTACTATTTTTCATATGGCCAAAACCGCCGAATATTTAGATATTTATCATAAATTGTCCTTTTATCCCAAAATTTCAAAATTCACAGAGTACACTGATATTATATAGATGTACTTCCAATAAAAATTTCATCAATTTTGGAGTTAACCACAAGGAGTTATAAGAGGTTACTTTTAAAATAGTTTTTTCTTATAAAATTCATAACTCTTAATCTATACATCCAAAAATCACCTTTTTTGGACAAAATCAAGAAAACTCATCAAAATATCATTTTAAATTTTTCTAGAATTTTTGAAGGTCAAAAAAATTACGAAACTGAAAAACATAACAACCTTTAAAATCCCTTACTATCCCTTACCTCAAAAGAGCAGTACTTCTGATCGGTATAAGGCTGAAGAAAACTTGCACTGATGAATAGAAACTCACAAAATATCTAAATACTCACAAAATACACTCAATAATCTAGAGAGAGAAAGAGAGAAAACTTATGAATTCTGGTGTGATTTTCAATTCTAACTTAGCCCTCTATTTATAGGAAAATGTTAGCACGCCGAAGCAGACTTAACCTGCAACCTGATGGCTTTACCTGCTACTATTCCCACCCACCACATTTGAATAAAAATCTCAGCACATTTCTTCACCAACCAAGAGTGGGGCCCACCAATTCTAGAATTTTTCACCAAAATGATTAACTCTGAAAATTCAACAATTTCTGAACCAGTCATCTCGTAAAATTCATAACAAATTATACGTTCATTTTTAACGGTTCAAAATTTGTGGACATATACTCAACTTATATATGTATAACATATCCAAATATTACCACGATCCAACGGTCGGATTAAAAATTATAACCCTCGCAAAATATCTTAAAAACCCTAATTTGATTTTCAATACCTCCGTTCCGACAAAAATACAGATAAAACACTTCAACATTAACTCCTTCATTTTTAACAACAAAAATATATCCCTCATTTATATCCACATAAAATAAATATTTCCTTATCATATGAATCAATAATTAATTATTCACAAATAATATTACAGATTCACATTTATGACAACCAGGCCGTTCCCAGGAAAGAGGGGGCTTTTCAATAAGGATTTATCCTTATTGGCGCGCAATTAGGTGACCAAATCTCTCCTTAGACAGAACTTTCTAGACATTGCCAATAATATTATCTAATAATATTATTCAAATAATATGAATTATTGATCTGATAATGGGAAATACTATGCAGTGACAATTATTGAACAACAATATATATAAAATTTTAACGTAGTAATTATTGAATCAATAAAATAAAATATTGAACAGTAATTACTGTAACAATTATTGAGTAGTGCCTTCTTACGTACGAATCAATAATTTCAAAAATATTGTGCAATACCGTGTGCTACTGTGCAATAACGCGTATTACTGTATTTTAACCACCGGGTATTTCAACAGTATTAACGGTAACAACTACGCCGTTATTTGTAAAAACTCAAATTTGTCGTTTTCTTCATCCGACAGTTATTCGTTATGGGGCCCACAAATAGCTGCGCCGTCGTACGAATATTTCCCGACAAAAAGAATATTCCACGACCAAACGAATATTCCCCGACAACAATGATTATTTTATAACAACTTGCTTATTTTGAAAAAAAATTTACATTTCACCCATAACTTTAAACTTTTATCAATTTAATCATTACTGAATAGTAATTATAAGAAAAATTGAATACTTTTATTTCATAAAATTCGGGGTCTTACAGTTATCGTTGGGACTCAACTTAATAAAATAATCCACATCATCGAATCACCCCTGCACTACGGCCAAGGATATTCGTGTATTCATTAATGGTCATGATCATGCCAACAACTGTCCATCAATGCACTACGGGCCAATGAGGACATTTATCACATCATTTGTAACATTACGGTCATGATTATACCGAATAATCCCTGGTCATAATCATACCAAGTCCATCTATTCACTACAGGCCACAGATGACTTTTAACATTTTATAAACATGAGGATGATGACAATGATATAAGAACTCAATAAAACAAGTTCAAGAATTAATTTATCCAATAATTAACAACGTTCAAATTGTTAACATGATACTGTTTTGTGGAGTAAAATTCAAGAATGCTTAGAAGAATATTTTCATGAAAAGATACTGGATGAAACGTAATTATCAAGGATATTCCACAAATTTCATGGAGTATAGAAGTCAAAACTTAACTAACTGAGTATAATAAAGAATGGAATAACAAAAGAAATCATTATGCATGCGATAGACCGCACAGACAGGTTATTCCAACAGAATAATAAATAATAGAACCAGGTCCGGCGTAAAACGCACAGACAGGATATTTCAACAGAATAATAATAAAGACGGAACCAGGTCCGGTGTAAAACACACAGACAGGATGTTCCAACAGAATAATAATAAAGACGGAACCAGGCCCGGTGTAAAACACACAGACAGGATGTTCCAACAGAATAATAATAAAGACGGAACCAGGTCCGGTATAAAATACACAGACAGGATGTTCTAACAGAATAACTGAAGAATGTCACCAAGTATAGGGTAGACCGCGTATAAAGGTTATTCTAACAGAAAAATAAGAAATGGAACAACAACAGTTCTCTTCATGAATAAGAAAGAATAACACCCCTTACCGTTTTAAAGAAGAACCGAAATAAGGAAGTAGTTAAGTAGCAGAATACTTTTCTTCTCTCTCTCTCTATAGTTTCTCTCTCTAGAGTTCAGTGAATTCGTAAGAAATAATGAAGGAATGAGCTGCTATTTATAGAAAAATGGAATGCATAGTAACTAATCCATGAACGGTCCAGATTGATTACTTTAATCTGACGGTCCATATTTAAAAAAAATCTTTTAAATAAAATATAATATATTCTATTTATAGAATAACTTTAATAAAGTATTCTGTTTTATATAAAAAGATGTTTCTGTTTTATTACGTTAATAATACGAATAAAACAAAACTTCATTATCGCTAAATAATTCATATTATTAATTGACAATAATTGAATCAAACTGAGTGACTTCTCACATAAGCATTAATAATCAATACCGTGTGCTACTATTCAACCACACGTATTACTGTACTTTTACTACCGAGTAGTTCAACAGTATCAATGGTAAAACTTCCGCCGTTATTTTTAATAAAATATTTTTGTCGTTTTCTCAATCCGACAATAATTCCGTTGTGGGGTCCACCAATGATTGTGCCGTTGTACGAATATTCTCTGTTAAAACGAATATTCCCCGACCAATCGAATATTATATAACAATTTGCGTACTTTACAAAATTTATAAATATTACCCACAACTATAACATTATATCAAATTAACTCCATAATATTCAAAAATGATATTTATAGAAAATTCATCTTTATTTATAAAAGTTGGGGTCTTATAACCTCCCCTTCTTATGAAATTTCGCCCTCAAAATTAGGGTACGTACCTGGTATGTCGAAGAGGTAAAGATACCTTGATTTCATTTCAGATTCTAACTCCCAAGTCATTTCCTCATCATCGTGGTTTCTCCACAAAACTTTGACTTGAGGTATAACCTTGGAGCGCAGAATATGTTCCTTCTTATCCAAGATTTGAACAGGGACTTCTTTATACGTCAAATCTTCTGTTATTTCGTCCGGTTCTAACTCAATAATGTGGTTCGGGTCTTCCACATATTTACGTAACATGGATATGTGAAAAACGTTATGAACACGATACATACTTGGCGGTAAAGCGAGTCTATAAGCCACAGTTCCTACTCGATCGAGGATTAAAAATGGACCGATGAATCGAGGATTGAGCTTTCCTCTCTTTCCAAATCTCGTAACTCCTTTCCATGGAGCAACATGTAAGAACACATGATCTCCTATATCAAATTCCACGTCCTTTCGATGAAGATCAGCATAACTCTTTTGTCGATCTTGTGAGGTTTTTATACGTTGTCGGATCGTTTGAATCTTTTCTGTAGTCATACGTACCAACTCCGGTCCCAACAACGTTGCTTCACCCACCTCATCCCAACATACTGGAGAACGACATTTTCTTCCATACAATGCTTCGAATGGAGTCATGCCAATACTTGCTTGATAACTATTATTATAGGAAAACTCCACCAATGGTAAGAACTTCTCCCAACTTCCATTAAAGTCAAGGGCACAGAGTCTTAATAAATCTTCTAGAGTTTGAATAGTCCTCTCTGATTGTCCGTCCGTCTGAGGATGATATGCCAAACTATATCGTAAATTCGTGCCCATAGCTTTTTATAAACTAACCCAAAATCGTGAAGTGAATCTTGGGTCTCGATCAGAAACTATGGATACTGGCATACCATGCAGTCTTACAATCTCGTTTATGTACATACGAGCAAGATGTTCAAGTGTATAAGTTTCTTGTATCGGTAAGAAATGAGCAGACTTGGTCAATCTATCAACAATGACCCAAATCACATCTATACCTTGAGAAACCTTAGGAAAACCGGTAACGAAATCCATGGTAATGTGCTCCCACTTCCATTCTAGAATTTCAAGTGGTTACAATGGAACTTTTGGTACTTGATGCTCCGCTTTGACTCGTTGACAAGTTAGACACCTTGAGATAAACAGCGCTATCTCTCTCTTCATATTGCTCCACCAAAATGTATGACGAAGATCATGATACATTTTGGTACTTTCAGGATGGATTGCAAACGGTGTGTTGTGCGCCTCCATCATGATTTCATACTTTAAATCAGGGTTGTTAGGAACACAAAGTCTGGAGTTGACTCGAAGTATTCCTTCTTCATCGATTCTTGCTTCCGGCATAGCACCTTCTTGCACTTTCTTCCTCATACGCATCAGCTCTAGGTCTGTAGCTTGAGCAGCTTTAACTTTATCGATTAAAAATGGTTCTACTCGTATATTCGTCATCATCACAAGGGTCCCTGGAGTCTTTAACTCTATCTACATCCTTTGCAAGTCACACAAAATGGGCCTTTGTGTTGACAATATCGCACTCGTACTTGCATATGATCTTCTACTCAATGCGTCAGCTACCACGTTCGCTTTTTCAGGATGGTATTGAATGGTATGATCATAATCTTTCAACAATTCAAGCCAACGTCTTTGTCGCATGTTGAGTTCCTTTTGAGTGAAGAAATATTTGAGGCTTTATGATCCGTAAAGATCTCCACCTTCTCCCCATACAAGGAATGCCTCCAAATTTTAAGTGCAAAGACAACAACTGCCAACTCTAGATCATGAGTAGGATAATTCCTCTCATATTTCTTGAGTTGTCTTGATGCATAGGCTATGACTTTTCCATGTTGCATGAGAACGCATCCCAACCCTTTGCTCGAAGCATCACTGTAGATGACAAATCCCTCTGAGCCAGATGGTATTGTTAGAACAGGTGCTGAAATGAGTCTCCTCTTGAGTTCTTGAAAACTCTTCTCACATTCTTCGCTCCAACCGAACTTTGTATCTTTCCGAGTCAGCTGAGTTAATAGAGTAGCGATTCGAGAAAATCCTTCCACGAATCTCCGATAATAACCAGCTAAACCAAGAAAGCTACGTACTTCGGTCACTGATTTAGGTTGCTCCCAGCTTTGAATAGCTTCAATCTTTGCCGGGTCAACCGATATTCTATAACTTGATACCACGTGCCCAAGGAATGCTACCTCCTCCAGCCAGAACTCACATTTCTTTAACTTGGCATAAAGCTTGTATTCACGAAGCTTTTGGAGTACCAACCTCAAGTGTTGCTCATGTTCTTCACGGCTTTTGGAATAAATAAGGATGTCATCAATAAAGACGACCACAAAGTGATCCAAATATTCCTTGAATACCCGGTTCATCATATCCATGAAGGCAGCAGGAGCATTAGTCAATCCAAATGACATGACTAGGAATTCATAATGCCCGTACCGAGTTCTGAAAGCCGTCTTTGGAATATCCTCAGTTCTAACCTTCAGCTGATGATATCCAGAATGAAGATCGATCATTGAAAAGAATTGTGCTCCTTGCAACTGGTCAAACAGGTCATCAATACGTGACAATGGGTACTTATTTTTGATGGTGACATGATTCAACTCCCGATAATCAATACAAAGTCGCATACTTCCATCTTTCTTCTTCACGAATAGCACAGGAGCACCCCAAGGAGAAGTACTAGGACGAATAAAGCCAATGTCTAACAATTCCTGCAGTTGGATCTTTAACTCCTGAAGTTCAATAGGAGCCATTCGATATGGGGCTTTGGAAATGGGTTTTATACCGGGTTCAAGGTCGATACAAAATTCAATTTCACGCTCTGGGGTAGGCCAGAAAGTTCTTCAGGGAATACATCAGGGAATTTATTAACAATAGAAATATCATTCAAAACTGACGTATTTTTATTTAGATCCGTGACATGAGCTAAGAAAGCTTGACATCCGTTTTTCAATAAATGAATAGCTTTATGGCTTGAGATGACAGCGATTAATTTTAATGGTTTGGTTGCTTGAATTCGCATAATAGGTCGATTAGGAATATGAAAGCTAACAACCTTACGAAAATAATCAATTTTTGCATGATAAGTAGTTAACCAATCAATCCCTAGAATCACGTCAAATGCAAGTATTTTTAATGAAATAAGATCGACAGGTAATGTGTGGGTACCAACTTGAACCAAACAAGACTTATAAACTGTGGATGTAATGAAGGTTTCTCCCAATAGAGTTTCAACAGATAAGTCAAAGTCTAATTTCTCCGGAGTTAAATTTAATCGATGAGCGCAAGTAGGAGAAATAAAAGAATGGATAGAACCGGTATCAAATAAAGTATAGACTTTGTTAGAGTTTATGATAAGCTTACCCGTGATGACCTCATTCGGGTTCCTTGCTTTTTGGGAGGTCACAACAAACGCTCTCCCTTGCACTACCGGTTTTGACTTTTCTGGGACGGCCTTTGGTGCTCCATCTTGGCTGAACTTGTGTTTGGTAAACGATAAAATCGAGCTAAATGACCTTCTCTTCCATAATTATAACATGCTTTAGACGGCATCGCACAGTTTGGACTGATGTACCCCTCCCCTCCGCATTTGAAACGTATGATAGGTGGTCGTTTTCCTTCCTTAATAACGGGTGCTGGTGCTGACGTCTTTCCATCATTGTTGAATCTCCTCTTCTTGAAATGACCATTCTTATTATTTTGGCCCTGATTACCACCGAAGTGGTTACCATTTCTGGCCTGTTGATTCCTTCCACGCTTGTTGGCACCGCTTCGATGACTGCTCTCACTGGTATTATCATTTTGCCGACTGCTCTCTTTTGGTTACGTTGACTCGTTATCGCGCTCCACTAACTGAGTCATATTCACAATATCTGAATACAAACACAATTTATGAGAAATAAGATGTTGACGTATCTCAGGTTTCAAACCTCGCAAAAACATTCGCGTCATTCGCTCTTCATTATCCACTAAGTGGGACGTAAATCGGGATAACTCAGCAAATTTAGCCTCATACTACGACACGGTTATATTATTCTGCTCCAATTTGATGAACTCCACATCCTTCATGTGACGAACACTTTCGGGAAAGTATTTGTCATTGAACAGCTCTTAGAACTTCTCCCAAGACATCTTCAGTGTGGCAGGTTGAGTACGCTTAATCGATTCCCACCAGTAATCTGCCTCTCCTCGCAACATAAAGGCGGCAAAGGGAATCTTTTGCTCCTTGGAGCATCCCAAGACATCAAATATCTTGGTGATCTGCTTTATCCATGTTTTCGCTATAAGTAGTTTTGGCTCTCCCTTAAACTCCGGTGGTCCTAGCTCCTTGAACTGTTTAGCGGTGACCGTCCGAGAGTTTTCAGTGTTTCCACCTATATTTTGGACAGGAGCCGCTCTCGCCTGCTGTTGCATGAACTGCATAAAGCTTCTGAATATTCTATCATTCATCATCTAGTCAGTGTTGTTGTTTGCATGAGGATTGTCACCTTCCTGATGCCCATTATCCTGATTATTGATATGTAGTGAATCAACAGTCACCTGTGCTCCATTGCTATTCTCAACATTCTCATATGCCATTTTCAGATACTGCCACAAAATAAAAGTTAATTGATATGTCATATATTATCCTTATATTATGACCGACCAATTAAATATCATGTAAATAAACTTAGGTAGGTCATACTAGCGAAGGAATTCCCCGTCTCTCCCCTCCTAGTTCTATTCTCACATTTTAGCCAGGGATCATATCCCTAAGCTCTGATACCAACTGTGACGCCCTCAAAATTAGGTATACATCACCCATCTTGGGTCGTCAGATACATGGTACAGAATATAAATATAACTTACTAATACAACTGTCGTGTACAATACTACAAAACATAACTGTGAGTTTGAATACAATTATTGTCTACTAGAGACTATACAAACTCAAAAGGAGTCCTCATTACAATTATTGTCACACTATTTAATAGAATAGTGAGGACTACTAATACTATCATCTGGTCCATCACTCCGTTCCCCGACTCGTCCCAGCTATATTCTCATTTCCTGAAGAGAACAGTGAAAGAAAGGGTGAGCTCAACTAGCCCAATAAGAAATATTCTGACTAAGATAATGCAGAATAAATTATCATTAGCCTTCAACAGTGTTAAACTGATAAAATATAACGAACATCAAATTTAACTGCAGCGGAACAAGCAATCCATTAAAAGAGTCAAGTAGAGAATAAAATCTACTATATTCTATGATTTAAAAGGTTTTTCAACATTGTTATCGCTGGGACTCAACTTAATAAAATAATCCACATCATCGAATCACCCCTGCACTACGGCCAAGGATATTCGTGTATTCATTAATGGTCATAATCATGCCAACAACTGTCCATCAATGCACTACGGGCCAATGAGGACTTTTACCACATCATTTGTAATATTACAGTCATGATTATACCGAATAATCCCTAGTCATAATCATACCAAGTCCATCTATGCACTACAGGCCACAGATGACTTTTAACATTTTATAAACATGAGGATGATGACAATGATATAAGAATTCAATAAAACAAGTTCAAAAATTAATTTATCCAAGAATTAACAACGTCCAAATTGTCAACATGATACTGCTTTGTGGAGTAAAATTCAAGAATGCTTAGAAGAATATTTTCATGAAAAGATACTGGATGAAAGCAATTATCAAGGATATTCTACAAATTTTATGGAGTATAGAAGTCAAAACTTAACCAACTGAGTATAATAAAGAATAGAATAATAAAAGAAATTACCATTCATGCGATAGACCGTACAAACAGGTTATTCCAACAGAATAATAAATAATGGAACCAGGTCCGGCGTAAAACGCACAGATAGGATATTCCAACAGAAAAATAATAAAGACGGAACCAGGTCCGATGTAAAACACACAGACAGGATGTTCCAACAGAATAATAATAAAGACGGAACCAAGTCCGGTGTAAAACACACAGACAGGATGTTCCAACAGAATAATAATAAAGACGGAACTAGGTCCAATGTAAAACACACAGACAGGATGTTCCAACAGAATAACATAAGAATGTCACCAAGTATAGGGTAGACCGCGTATACAGGTTATTCCAATAGAATAATAAGAAATGGAACAACAACAGTTCTCTTCGTGAATAAGAAAGAATAACACCCCTTACCGTTTTAAAGAAGAACTGAAATAAGGAAGTAGTTAAGTAGCAGAATACTTTTTTTCTCTCTCTCTCTATAGTTTCTCTCTCTAGAGTTCAGTGAATTCGTAAGAAATAATAAAGGAATGAACTGCTATTTATAGAAAAATGGAATCCATAGTAACTAATCCATGAACGGTCTAAATTGATTACTTTAATCTGACGGTCCATATTTAAAGAAAAATCTTTTAAATAAAATATAATATATTATATTTATAGAATAACTTTAATAAAGTATTCTATTTTATATAAAAAGATGTTTCTATTTTATTACGTTAATAATACGAATAAAACAAAACTTCATTATCGCTAAATAATTCATATTATTAACTGACAATAATTGAATCAAACTGAGTGACTTCTCACATAAGCATTAATAATCAATATCGTGTGCTACTATTCAACCACGCGTATTACTGTACTTTTACTACCGAGTAGTTCAACACTATCAATGGTAAAACTTCCGCCGTTATTTTTAATAAAATATTTTTGTCATTTTCTCAATCCGACAATAATTCTATTGTGGGGTCCACCAATGATTGTGCCGTTGTACGAATATTCTCTGTTAAAACGAATATTCCCCGACCAATCGAATATTATATAACAACTTGCGTACTTTGCAAAATTTATAAATATTACCCACAACTATAACATTATATCAAATTAACTCCATAATATTCAAAAATGATATTTATAGAAAATTCATTTTTATTTATAAAAGTTGGGGTCTTACATTAGTTGTCCATTTGAACCTAGATCTTGGGATCTCCAGTCAACTAGGTTGGGTTTCCATCATGACGACCCTTGTTTATAGGCTTTAAACCCATTCCCCTCGAAGTTATTTTTACTTGCTCTCTAGTCAAACCTTTAGTCAACGGATCCGCTATATTTTCTTTCGACTTTATGTACTCAATAGACATAATGCCGTTAGAGAGCAATTGTTTTATGGTATTGTGTCTACGACGCATATGTCTAGACTTACCATTATACATGTGACTCTGTGCCCTTCCAATTGCTGATTGACTATCACAATGGATAAAAATAGGCGGCACGGGTTTAGGCCACATAGGAATATCTTCTAAAAAATTATGAAGCCATTCAGCTTCTTCTCCAGCCTTATCCAATGCAATAAATTCATATTACATCGTTGATCGAGCGATGCATGTTTGTTTAGAATATTTCCATGATATTGCTCCTCCACCTAGTGTAAACACAAAACCACTTGTGGATTTAGAGTCTTTTTTATTCGATATCCAATTCGCATCACAGTATCCTTCAAGTACTGCTGAATATCTTAAGTAGTGCAATCCAAAATTTTGAGTATATTTTAAACACCTTAAAACTCTTATAATCGCTTTATAGTGATCTTGTCCTGGATTGCTTGTAAATCTACTCAATTTATTGATAACTTGTGCTATGTCAGGACGTGTACAGTTCATTAAGTACATAAGGCTTCCAATTATTTATGCATACTTAGGTTGTGATATGCTCTCTCCTTTATTCTTAGACAAGCACAGATTTATATCTACCGGTGTTCCCACAGGATTACAATCATATTGATTGAATTTTCTGAGTATTTTCTCAATATAGTGGGATTGTGATAACACTAATCCATCATATGTTTTAGAAATTTTAATTCCTAATATTACATCGGCAACACCCATGTCTTTCGTGTCAAACATATTATTTAACATTCTTTTAGTAGTTTTAATGATTTTATTATTACTACCCATAATAAGCATATCACTACATTAAGACAAATAATGACATACCCATTCTTAGTGTCCTTGACATACACACATTTGTCACACTCATTTATTTTGAAACTATTTGATAACATTGCATTATCAAATTTTTCATGTCATTGTTTAGGTGCTTGTTTTAATCCATAAAGAGACTTTACAAGCTGACAAACTTTCTTTTCTTGTCCTGGAACAATAAATCCTTCTGGTTGTTCCATGTAGATTTCTTCTTCTAAATCTCCATTCAAGAAAGTTATGTTTACATTCATTTGATGTATTTCTAAATTATATATAGCTGCAATGACTATTAACATCCTAGTTGAGGATATTCTTGTCACAGGAGAATAAGTATCAAAATAATCTAAACCCTCCTTTTGCCTGTATCCTTTGATTATAAGTCTTGCTTTATATTTGTCTATAGATCCATCTGCTTTTATTTTCTTCTTGAATATCCACTTATAACCAAGAGGTTTAGAGCCTGGTGGGAGATCTACTAATTTCCACGTATGATTATGCAAAATAGATTCTACTTCACTATTTATAGTCTCTTTCCAATATAGAGCTTCAGGACTCGATATTGCTTCTTTATAAGTTTGAGGCTCATTTTCTAACAAATAAGTTAAAAAATTTGGACCATACGATTTTAATGTTCTAGCACGTTTACTACGTCTAGGTTCATCAATATCTTCTAAACCATGATTATTGCCATTAACAGCATCATAAGTTCTTTTATTTGAACTTGTTTCTTGTTCGTTAGAACTTGGCTCTTGTTCCTTTTTATTAGGAAATACTGTTTCAAAGAATTCAGAATCTTTTGACTCAATAATCATATTTTCATGTATTTTCTCTATTTTTGATTTATTAACCAAAAATCTATATGCACTGCTATTATTAGCATAACCAATGAATATACAATCTATTGTTTTCAGTCCTATTTTCACCTTTTTGGGTGGAGGAACCATTACTTTTGCTAAACACCCCCACACTTTTAACTGTTTATAAGACGGCTTACGTCATTTTCATAATTCATAGGGTGTAACATTAGACTTCTTTTGAGGTATTCGGTTGAGAATATAATTTGCTGAAAGAATTGCTTCCCCCCACAAATTCTGAGGTAGCCCAGAACTTAATAATAATGCATTCATCATTTCTTTTAAAGTTCTATTCTTTCTTTCTGCAACACCATTTTGTTGTGGTGACTAAGGTGCAGTTGTTTGGCGTATTATACCATGTTGTGAACAAATTTCAACAAATGGAAATTCATATTCCCCACATCTATCACTTCTAACTATCTTGATCTTTTTATCAAGTTGATTCTCAACCTCATTTTTGTAATGTTTAAACATTTCCAACCTCATCTTTACTTCTCAATAAGTAAACATAACAATATCTTGTACAATCATCTATAAAAGTGATAAAATATTTCTTACCTCCTCTTGTCTGTATATACTTTAAATCATAAATATCTGTGTGTATTAATTCAAGAGGTTCTGTACTTCTTTCAATTGATTTAAAAGAAGATTTTTTAAGTTTTGCCTCAACGCAAATTTCACATTTATGATTAGAGTTAATCTCACATTTTGGAAAACATTCCATATTAATTAATCTACGTATAGTATTATAATTAACATGTCCTAATCTACCATGCCATAAATTAGATGACTCAATCATATAAGCAGAAGATGTAATTTTCTTAATATTGGAAGGTACAATAGTCGTTACATTCATTTTGAAGAGCCCATTGCTCATATAACTCTTCCCCATATACATCCCATTTTTAGTTAATACAAATTTGTCTGATACAAAGACTAATTTAAATCCCTTTTGACTAAGAAGGGATCCTAACACTAAATTTTTCCTAATATCAGGCACATGGAGCACGTTGTTGAGGGTGAATTCCTTGCCAGATGTCATCTTCAGAATCACCTTTCCTTGTCCAATAATCTTGGATGAAGAAGAATTTTCCATGTATAGATGTTCTCCATTCTCAATTTCTTGATATGTGGAGAACATCTTCCTGTCGGAACTGTAATTCTATGTATGTGCACACCTAGAGGGGGGTTGAATAGGTGTTTAAGCTAAAAGTGATAAACGGTGAAAACTTTTTTTTATTTTCTGCAACAGGTTTAATTCAGACAGCTACGCATGTCTGCTTTAGTGTCTGTTTTAGCTTATGTTCTTCGTTTGTTATTATCAGACAGCTAGACATGTCTGCTTTAGTGTCTGGATAGTGGCGTGAATAACAAAAAAGTGCAGAACATGAATGACAGTTAAAGAGATAAACAGAAGTAAAAAATCACACTAAGATTTTTACGTGGTTCAGCTCCTATCCTCTAATCTAGTGGCCTAATCCACGTCCAATCCCAACTAGGATTGGAGACTCTTTTTATTAAACTTAATATTCAATTAAATACAATAAAAAGAACTCCCTGTTTCAAAGAAGCCTTCTACTGATGGACACCTCTGTCCCCTTTGCACCTCTGCAACCTTTCTCACCACTGAGACCTTTGCACCTTTGCAACCTTGAAAACTCTCTTTGAACAGACCCTATCCACTACTGGATCGATCAAGCCAGACAAGCTTTGAACTTTGAATATAATAGAAGAAATTACAATAGACTTCTTATTTTCCAGCCACAAAGAATTATAGGCAGTACAATGAATAGCTGGAAATAAACAATGAAAGCTCTCAATAGGATTCTTCTCTGTATAGCAACGTAAATTAGCTTCTTGTATCGCTATCCTTCTTAGCCATGAGATAAGACTATATATAAAGAGAGACCCAACGGCTATAAAATCTGTTAGCAAAGAAATCTCAGTTCCGTTAGTAATCATCCATAATTTCAGCAACTTTGTATTACCAGAAAGCAATTATACGCCTGCTATTTGATTTTGACGAGCTGAAATAAAGAAGAGAAATTCTACCCACAATCAACTGTGTTAAACTGGAACAAAGGAGATAATTAAGGATAAGACCCAATAGCTTCTTTAAGACTCCTTTTCAAAATAGACTACTAACTCATGTGGGCTCCACTAAGCAAGATAAAATCCTTAAATAAAATATCACCCACGAAATACTCTGTGATGAATTAGAAGTACCAATTTGGGCTAGCTGGAATAACATTTAATAACATAAACCCATCTAATAATATTTGATAGCATTAAGAATTATAAATACCAACATTCCTTAATAAACTCAAATTCAAATCATCCTTAATAAACTCCAAATCAAATCTTCCTTAATAGACTCCAAATCAAATCTTCCTTAATAGGCTCCAAAACAAATCTTCCTTAAAAGTGTTCATGTAATAACCATAACTCATGCATATTAGATATAATATTATAAACCATAAACCATGCATATTAATTTTAATATTATAAAATATTTATAAACCATAATCCATGCATATTTAATAATATTATAACAAACCATGAACTATGCACACGTCTAATATACTTAAATTAGTCATCATTCAAAACATCATAAAATCAAAAACCAACAGGAACACACGTGGTGGGTTGCTCCGGTATCTACCCACCATTCTCTTGGATTCTCAACCATATTTATTTCTAAAACAACCGCTGAAAGGTTCATTTCAGAAACATCTTGAAGAAGACTATCCACTTCCGTTACATTGGCTTGTGCAGACTTCTTGTTCTGGTCTTTGTGTTTTCGACAATCATTTGCCCTATGTTCGGGCTTGTCACAGATGTAGCATTTGCCTTGGAACTTCTTATTTGTTCCTTGTTGAGGCCCATTACCAGAGAATTTTCTCTTTTTGGACTACGAACCTTGTTCCACCACGTTGACTTTATATTCCACAAAGGTCCTTCCTATTTTCTTTTCAAAGACACGGTTGTCCTCTTCTATCCTTAATCTTACGATTAAGTCTTCAAGTTTCATCTCTTTGCGTTTATGCTTGAGATAATTTTTAAAATCTTTCCACATAGGTGGTAGTTTTTCTATAATAGCAGCAACTTGGAAAGATTCACTTAAAAACATACCTTCTGCATGTATTTCATGCAGGATTACTTGTAATTCTTGGACTTGGTTGATAATTGCCTTGGAATCCACCATCTTGTAGTCCAAAAACCTGCCAACTACGAATTTCTTCATGACAGCATCTTCTGTTTTATATTTTTTATCCAAGGAATCTCATAATTCTCTTGTTATTTTGAGAGAACTATACACATTGTATAATGTGTTATCTAATCCATTAAGGATATAATTTTGGCACAAAAAATCTGCATGTTTCCATGCATCTATTGTGGCAACAACTTGCCTGTCTGTTTCATCTTCTTTGAGCACAGGGGAATCTTCGTGAAGAAAACTCGCTAAGTTCAATGTAGTAAGATAAAACAACATCTTTTGTTGCCATCTTTTAAATTTTGTTCCATTGAACTTTTCTGGTTTTTCACCATGGTTCACAAGAACATTTGGTATAGAAGGTGTAGAAGAACTAATTATAGTAACAGAATTGGTATCCATATTTCTTGCAAATATATATATAGATAAAAGATAATTGTATTAAGATTGTTAGTAAAACTTAAAAGGAAATTATATATATATACATACATATATATATATATATATATATATATATCAACTTATCTCAACAGAACTCAAGAAAATTATTTGTCAAGACTAGTACTTGGTACTATGTCCTTAAGACAATTATGCCTTCTGTATAATGCTTAGAGTTGATATCACTTGTCTCCCAGGATACAATGACTTTGTATACTTTTGCAGCACTACAAAAAGTATACTCTACAAACTAAAAGAAATGTTTTAACTCTCTCTCAAATTTACTAAGGAAACTGATGAAGAAATTATATACTAGAATGCTCTATTATACTAGAATGCTTGAGAAATGGATGATTTTGAAGGCTGTCCCCTCCTATATATTTATTGGAGGGGTTGGTGACCCTTCGGATTGGCAAATCACCCCTGAAAAGGCGTGGGGTGCTTCTGAAGAGGTATTATTTGTATCTCTTGGTCAAAATAACGTAGTTTTGACCATTTGCAGAATAGGCGCATCTATTCAGACCCTTAAAATGATGTAGTTTAAGCATTAGCAGAACCAAAACTACGTAGTTTTAGGCTTAGAAGAAAAGGCGCGACAAAAACTGTGACGCCCCCAAATCCGGGTCCCTTCGAACCTTGGATCTGGTCCGCCACGATACTACTATCGTCAAACTATTTATATCTTTTATTCATAACTTAATGAATATAACTTTGCTTATTACAATTTTGAATATAAATTCTTTCCATTTTCAGGATCTGTATAATGACCCCAAACTTTTATAAGTTTTAAATCTTGGTCATTTACCATTCCTGTCTTACATCATATTCGATGTTATAAAAATATGCGGAATAACTTAAACTTTTTCAATCTCCTTTGAAAAATCTTTTATTGATCTCTTAACTTGAATCGATTACATATCCTTGAATCAAATTATGTTATGATTCATTCTATTTGAATTACTGTATAAACTTTTACATCTCGATTCAAATTCCTCTATATACCACATAGTACAACTTTACAACTCAACATGTATTACACATCGTAAACTACTATCATATACATTTCCAAGAACCTAAACATGGTTCCAGAGCATATATTTAAATCAATCAATCAATCTCCATCGATACTATTGAACTTTATTAATCAAGTACCACGTAATGTTTACCGTGAGTCCCTAACCTGCAAAAGTGGTTATTTGCAAAGGTGAGCTCGACAGCCCAGCAATTCTAACAGTTTTCATGCAGCACATAGCATATAATAGCATACTCAGCTCATGCATTCATAATCAATTAATATTTACTATGCATGTTACTTCTCACATAACAGGCATATAGGTTTACTTCACAAGCATATCATCAAAGATCAACTTTCAAATTCCATACATATCTCATATGCAGTTCATATATATACATCAATATTCTCATAGCATAATAAAGCTCAACTAACAGTTATCGAATTCATATATCAAATAAGAACTGAAAGACTTGCCTGATTCGTAGTTTATCAATTACAACTTAACTGTTTAAAGCTTATCTGCACTGCGTATATTCCTACATAGTTATATAATCATGGATTCGTATCCATCAGTCATACATTTTATACACTCTTAATAAAATAATAAATATTACATCGTTTCCCAACTAGGTTTGTAAAACATTCATTTCACTTTCTCATCATACTCTTAGAATAGTTAGGTATATATAGGTATACCTTAACCATCCGTACTTGAGAACAACATTCATATATATACATTTATCACACACTTGACTCGCTATGTGTTTGACACATATTTAAAGTTTATAGATGCATGATCTATTTTCAAGTTCATATTCAAACTACTTAGCTCCATAATGATTTATTTTAATCAATAAGGCTTAACAACTTTCTTTAACAAGATTCGATGTTATAAGCTTTTAAACCATATATAGGTACTAATAAGCCTCTAATAGCATGCTCACATGTATATATCTTATTTACATAGACATAGCATAGTTCATTATTTGAAAACTTATTTTAAACCACACTTGAAAGTTCCAATTCATGCTTAGCTAGATGATGAACATATTTGCCACGTCTAGAGGCATAAGGCATTCAAGTTCACTTTTAAAATTTATTCTAGGCCAAGTTGAAGCAATTAGGTGCAACTTTAAACCTCATTTCATAGCTAACTAAGGCATGTATGTATGTTATCACGTTTAGAACTTTAAGTACACAAGTTACTTTAAGTTCGTTCTCAAAGTTTCAAGTTTTCTTTTCAAAACACATACTAAATCATGCTAAAGCATTCCATTAGGAGTAGGGTAATCTTATATGTCATGTCTTATCATCATGCATATTTATGTTTTATCACTTAGAACAACATATTTTATCATCGGGAGCACTACACTTGTATACGTGCATGCCCGACGCCCTCCGATTGACTCCTAATACACATCAGTCCTAAAGATGACTATTTTGATCCCTTCTAACGACCTCAAATTGAAAAACTTAAAGAACAAAAGTTGTATGTCTATTCGTCCTCGTTCCGGATCATCTTGAATCTCCTCAATTGGAGTTCTTATGAAAAAGTTATGCCCATTTTAGTAAAATATGTTCGGTCAAATTTTCTCAACATTGGTAAGTCAGACTACCCACCGCTGGGGTGGGGGTTTTACACTATAAAAGTCCGCTGGGGCGGGGATACCTGCTGCAATTAGAACAATGGCACTCCCCTGCTACGAGCTAACATGCCAAACTCCCATCCAAACAGCAATGTAATGATACTTAATTGATATAAACTTATTACTAAACATCCTTAGCATGCTTCTAACAATTCCAAACATGCAAACAATCAAATTCAAGAATCAATTCAAGATTTATGCCATTTTTCCAAAGTTTAACACATTTAGCAATTCTCTTCACTATGGATTCGTTACTTGACCAAATTACTTCGTTTAACTTTCGTTGATTTCGTATTTAACCATATTAATCATGTCTAGCATCAATTGACACATTCTATCATGCTTCAACCATAAACTTTTCGACTCAAAATATGTATTTTAAGAACTTTGTAAAACTTGAATTTTAAGAACATATAGAGGGATATTACCTTATTAATGCTTGATTGTTGCTCTTCAATATTTCAATCTCAGATTGCTCTCACTAATGGCAACTCACTCTTAATAGGAAGCTTAATAGAATATCTCAGCAAATGGGAATGAGGAGGAGTCCCCATTTATAGAGAAATCATTGTCCATACAATGATTTTGCCCAACAATTTAAACCAAGAGAAAGAAGAAGAAGATGTTGGTCAAGAAGGAGTTGGTGGAAAATCAAATCAACCCACTCCCCTCTTCATCATTTGGAAGCTATGGATTTTGGAGAAGAAGAAGCAACATAGCTAGCTAGCCTTTTTGAGTTTCACGTGATGAAGAAATGAATCTCAATTTGGGACACTGCCCTTAAAACTCAGCATTTCATATTACTAATAGCATATATGGGTTTATTTGATATTTGTCTCCAAATGAGCATATACACCCACTCATACATTACACATAGAATTTTTATAATCCATGTATATTGGTTTATTTCAAATAATATTTTAATTGGGCTAATTATAAAATAGTTGGATATTCTCAATCCATCATTTTCCATAAAATTTTATTATCTCAAATACACTCAATTATTATAATGATAATTAATATCAATTATTTATTAACTCGCCATTTATTTTTTTTTAATACTTCCCATTAATTTTTCCTTTGATTTAACTTCACTAGTTATGTCACACAAGATATAATTATGTGAACTTAGTAATTAATAGCTCACAAGCTTATAATAATATAATATCACCAAATAATATTATTCTTCACTTTACATCTTATAATATGGTCATGGAAGTAGTTCATTGCACCATGTTATATTTTATTATCTCACTTGTATATAGTGCTAACATACTAGTCTTTATACATATGTATTCAAATACTTCCTATATTATATAGTTACCATTGAAGTGTCTCCCCTTCATTTTATATCATATAGATGTAGCTGCTATATAATATCAAATCATTGTACATACAATTTAATTCCTTCAATTATTCAATCATTAAATTATTTAATAAATGTTTATTCCATCACTTTGCCACACTAGGCATAACACACAAGCTTACATTAAGCTTATTCTCATTTTCATTACTTATTCATTTCCCACCACGTTACTATTTATAACATGTTCAATTTACATCGAACTATTATATCACAAAGTTGACATATATAAATATATCGTGAATGTAAATATTTAAATATTTTTTATAACATTCGCGGTAATATAATAACTCAAGTTATTAAAATAACTTAGTTTTCTTTTATAGTTTTAACCCTCTTGAAAATACATTACTATAATCAAAATTATGTATTTTGTCATAACATAACATAAGATGTCTTTATCATGTTTTCTCTAAATATAGGAACTAATCATAATAAAACGATTTACTCATTTTCTCAAGATATTACTCTTAATATAATATCTATGTATTATTAAAATATTTACATGCACGACACACGTGCACACTATATATAGGAAATAAGTTTATTTCTTATTATGATAAATTGTTTCCATCAACTTATATAGCAAATATATTTTAATATATTTATCATATTACTTACTCACACACATTACCTCGTACAAAGCTATATAAGGTAATATCAAAATAATATTCTCCCTTTTATTAAAATAATCAAATGCTAAAATTTATTTTAATATCCTTTAGTAGAAATATACTATAATTATTTCTCTTTCCTTTCTATAGATTGTCTCAACACAATTTCTTTAATCTATACATTTAACCATATCTCAATATAAATCAATAAATTTCTAACTAATATTTATCTAAAGATATATCAATTTTCTTCTCTCGTCAACAACGTACATATATACAAGTCTAAACATAGCACACATCGAGTCTGTAATAGTATTCAATATAGTACACTGAGTGATTTTCCACAAACAACCAACAAATTAGTTTCCGTCTCGTCTACACTGTTTTCACATTGAGTTAGATCGGTTACTAATTCGTATATACTTTCGCTCTTTGAAGGAATCGTTTTGCTCAGCTCCTATACATCCACTATTAAAGGGTACAGATGCACTGCCTTAGACTTGATACTTACTCGTACATATACTCAAGAAATTGGTGATTATCAAAGATATTTAATGTCACCAACTTACTACGATAAAATAATTTCACATAAATTTTTTAATATCGATAGATAAATTTCTATCCATCTTCTTTACTAATTCATCTCTACAATTTATAATGATATATATATTTATTAAACACATCACTTATTACATAGCTCATATTACCCTATGTAACACAATACCACATTCCTCACAACGCACATATATATATTCTTATTTGAACCCTTCTCATGCCTTAAAAATTTTATTTACTAAATTATTATTTTAATATTTTCTAAAAATTCGAGTTCTTACAAAAACGACGTAGTTTTTGGCCACCCGTTCAAACTTACAGATACCGCTTCTCAAAACGACACAGTTCTGATAATATCGCTTCTCCAAACGACACAGTTTTGATAATATAATTAAATAAATAAAATTTAAATAAATTTTGTCTAAAAAATTATATACAGGACCCAAACCCACGAGCCCGAGCAAGGTCAGGCCAGTCGGTCGGCGGTAGCGTGCATGTGGGTTTGAACCTAACTTTGGCTAGGTCCTCTCCCTTCCACAAAAGTAGGGTGCCCTTGGGGCTTTTAACCCAAGATCACTTTTCTTGTATATAAACATATTAAAATTTTAATTTCTAACCTATATGGGACTTAAATTTTTCCACATTTATTTATTATCTTTTATCATTTTCAAGTGTAATTTTTGGGAGTTAATATCTTATTCATTACTCCATGGATTTGTGCTTCCAAATACTCCTTCCGTCCCTATTTAAATGACGTTTTAGAGTTTTTTATTTGTTCTTAATTAATTGACGTTTGTTTAAATCTAGGAGAATTAATGATATTTTTTTAAATTACCTCTCATTACTCTACCTATTTTTTTGGTACTTTAAACTCTTGTGCTATGATAAATTAATGATTTTAGGGTATTATAGACAATTGAGTATTATATTTAATGTTTTCCAATCATTATCTTAATTCTTGTACCCATCTTTAAAACGTCATTTAATAGGGACGGAGGGAGTACTTAATTTAATTTACTCATGGAGTATAACACATTAATATATGGAATATTAAAAATAATTAATGACACCCACATTAATTTAGACTCAAATTCCAACAAAAAATATTTTAACTATATTTTTTGAAACAATTTAAGAAAAATAAAAGTAAAAATAGAAAGTATAAATAAATTCTCATTTAACCATAATGGACCACACGTACGTGCACCAACAATTAATAATCTCTTCTTTCTAAATGTTTGTAGACTCTATTTGAGTACTTTTAACGATAAAATAGATTTTATATAATTATTTTATATTTGAATTATGTAATTTTTAAACATCTTTTATAAAATCAATATTTTTTGCACTACAATCTTTTTATTGAAAATTGATAAATTCATAACAGAAAATGATATTTTCACATAAAAACCGTCGCTATAGGATAAAATGATATTTTACAAAAACCGTCGCTATAGATCCTATAGCAACGTTATTCACACCGTCACTATATATCTATAGCGACACTTTTTAAATAAAAATATTAAAAAAAATCAATTTCCTTAACCTTTTGTGTGACAGATATTCCAAGTGTCATTCAATATGAAGGCAAAGCAGAAATCATCATATTTTGGAAAAAGGATCCC